>OY728138.1:2100241046-2100294284 GCA_963277665.1 Viscum album
GGACACAAACAAGTGTAAATCTTTTAATAGTTATTACTTCTTAAAAAATATTTTATGTTTTGACAATGAGAATTAATTTAAAAATAATTATTGAATATTGAAGGTTTTTTGTGTAACACCCCGAGCTTCCACGATATGCCTCTCTTTCAATAATGCAATAGCTTGCATTGTACGCAAGTTCGAGTTCTAAAACACCGTGACTAATCAAAGTAGCTGTTATGAATAGTAATAACCACTTTTTAAAATTATAAGAAATCTTATATTTCAAAATGGACTTCATTTTTGTATTCTTAATATCGAAATTAGCCTATGTTGAATTTTTGGTATTTTTCTGAGAACTTCTAATTTTTTATGAATAGTGAAAAATACTTAAAAACAACTTTTTTAATCAAAATAATTTATAGTGATAAATTATACTATTTAGTGGTTTTAAAGTATAATTAGAATATATTTTTACAATTTTATCCAATGGTGGTCATTAGAAATAATTTAACATTGAAATTGGACATAAACAATTGCTAATCTTTTGATATAAATTGTTTCTTAAAAACACGCTATTTGTTGTAACAGCGGGAATTAATAATAAAATTAATTAATTCAACTTATATGTTTGGAATTTTGTAAAATAGACATCATTTTTGAATTCAGAATATCAATTATAGCTTAGGGTGAAATTTTGGCTTTGTTCTGAAAAACTTCAATTTTTGATGAATAGTGAAACCACTAAGTGGTAGTTAAATAACTGATTATTCATTTAAATGAATTATTATCACTTCTGTGATTTGATTTTCAAAAATCCTACATACAAGGTTGTCATTAAGAACTAAAATGTGGTTCAATAGGATTAAAATAATTTTTGGTGAATAGTAACTTTTAAGTTCTTAATCGCGATTAGAGGTAATTAGTGTAGTTTAAGGTAAAAATAATGTTTTAATAATATGAGATGAGCATGAAAGTTGTCCTACTACTATTGGATGAGTCATGGCCGACCAAGAAAACCCATGTGTCAACTTGGGGACCCCATGGAGCCACTTTAGTTAGAAAATGACATAAACACCTTTTATTTAATGTTAAAGTAAAAAATGACACAAACATAAAATGTTTTACTAAAACAATTTTTACGTGGGGTTAAAAAAGTCCAAATTTTGATTATAAATATTCATTAGAAAGCTAAAAAGATTTCCTACATCATATTATTTTTTTTTATAATTTTTAGACATTAAATAAATTAAATTATTTATGACATCATTATGATGCAGCGATGACCTCATTATTTAACGATTTAAATAAAATGAGAAGATAATGCAAAATCCAAGGCTTACACTTGTCCAAAGCCTATTGGATGAAGATATTTCGAAACCTTATCACCTTAGCCTCGAATTATATAAGTGTGGGACCTTTAGAATACGAAAAGCATTGTGTAATAATGTAACATTTCAATCTTTCCAAAAGAGCCCCTCCTCTCCTCTTATAAAAGGCCCCCACCTCTCCCACCTTATTCACACCTTCAAGCCATTTGGCTCGGCCAAACTCTGCCCAAATACTCTCCCAAAATCCCTCGCTTACTCCTAGAAGCCTCACTTTTGGCAGAATGCTTCCCAAGGAAGCCTTTGGCTCAAATCAAAAAGAGCTACCCTATTTTTAAGGTAATGTCTTCTCTAATGTTGTTTGGTTTCATTTTGCTTCTCCAACCCCTTAAACTCTTTTCATTATTTTTTTTGTAACAAAACCAGTATCTACAAAATACTAGGATGTTTTTATGATAAATATTTGGTTTACACTTACACACACATTCGTCTAATGGTTAAAGAACATACTGTTTCTGTGGGTGGCGAAATACTGCCTCACGAAACGATGATTGTTCAAATTATTTTAACACCTATAATGGTGGCCATTTTGATGAAACTATTTTCATATATGATATATATATTATGTTTATGTTTTCCTTATGCTTCTGTATTTCTCATTTATGGCATACTTTATGATTTCTATTATGGGTAAAGGCGATAATTTCATTTTTGGAAGTGCGGACTACCGCCCCCTCAAAGTGATTTGAATCGTTAATGTCATATGTGGGATGCATAATGGATGGAGTAAATGGTATTATAAACTATATTATACTGGAATTATAATATACATTTATATCATTATGATTTAGTTCCATTAAATATGAAATTGAAATGAAAGTAGCGTTCATGCGTATGTACGGCTTACCGTCTCCATGAACGGTGCATTTCATTTCTTACCTCTAAATGTTACGTGACATTATGAATGAATGTATATACTGTATATATATGATATATATGATATCTACATCATGAATATAATTCTGGATATAATGGATATTTCACTACATTTAACAACTTGTAATTATAAGAAGTTTATTTTTGATTCAAGTACCAAAGATCGACAAAACGACCGTTATTAACTTAAATAATTAAATAATGTTCATAACATGGTAATAAGGGATATAAAAGGAATAATGAACATGAAAAAGGTTCTTAAGTAAATATAAATTAACTCTAGTTTATTATTCAGGAGGTTAAAGAACGGTTGAGTCAGGACAGGACGCAAGGTAAGGGAACTTCTTAATCCAATTTCCATTCTTTGGGTTAATCTCCTACTTTCAAATTATGTCATGATATTATTATGTCGTATATTGTATTTATACTTTCTTTATGTGTACATATAGTGAATACACATAATAGATATATTTTATTTAAAAATGATCTTTTTAAGGGACATCGTCTCAATCTCCATTCATTGAGGCATATTTTGTTTTATACACAAATTTCTTTTGTACAGTGTATAAAGCCCTTTGACTTTTACGTTTATTCAAAATAAAGCTTTTTATACGAAGCGTTTTACTAAACGACAAAAAGGGAATGTTTTTATTTCCGTACATATGCGGCGACAATGACTTCTCCGTCGCCGTGACCATTATTTGAGTTTCGGCTTCCTCTAAAAGCCATCATTTTTTTGATGAAAAATAAATACAATGTTTTAACTTTCTTTTATTTTGGTATTGAAAATGGTTTTGAAAGAGTTTTTATTATATCAATGTGTTGTATTGATATCTTGTGATTGGAATGGGGAAATGTTATTTTTCCTTTATGCATGTTTTATGTGATACGATTATGTTATTGTTTATGATATGTTTAAACGTATTCATATGAGGAATGTATTGGACTTAATAAGTGACGGGTGGAGCCCGCTATAGCTCCTCGATGCATCAGTAGGTCTCATGAGACAACTAGACGTGGAATTGGCCGAGGCCCTTTCCCAATTTGATTTATGGTTTTGGCCGAGGCCTTAATCATTTTAGACGTCTTGGCCGAGGCCTTGACAAAATGTTTCAGAATGTCTGGCATTATACATTCCCTCATTATGAAAGTGGTTATTGATATTGCATGTGATTATTCGACCAGTAGAATATCCATTTGAAGAAGTAAATGACATTATCTCATTTTACTTTTTCCATATTATGTTGAGGTTCAAGTTTAAAAGGCTTTTGTTTTAGTTATACATTGCCTTAAATGTTAATGTTTATTTATGAAAGTTTCCGCTATATTGTTATCCTTACTGAGCATCTGAGCTCACCCCTTTCAATGTTTTAATATTTTCCAAGATGTGAAGAAGTGTATTATGACTGACATACAAGAATAGTCAGTGAGGATATGAGTGTGGACTATGAAGACCATGTTATTGTAGTTTGTTTACATTTTGATGTAATGAAAGACTTATGAATGTATCAAGTGTTTCCAAGGCTACTAAACTAATCGGTCTTTCGAGACTTGATATTTTGTGATCATGCCAATGTTACGAAGTAATGCACCGACTCTGGTTAGCTGGGGTCGGGGCGTTACAGTTGGTATCAGAGGGAGGTTTAGTACAAACCTTGGAAGCTAGATTTAGATAAACTCTGATTAGAGCACATAGACCTAAGATGAACTTTGAGGATTAGTATAGAAGAACTTCCTAGAATTTTGGTATTGTAGAGATTTTGTGAGTTTTCCGAGCAATACATCCCTGTCTGGATATGAGCAGGTAGAGGCGGCTCTGGCACAGATGTTCTTAGGGGTAAAACCCAAAAACACCGCTTTGATCTAGACTCGAACGGGAAGTGGTGCACGACAACGGGACTTGCTGCACTCTTGGTTACGACACTCCCGGGGGATATGTTTAGGATAACTCTCATTTTCATTACAAATCATTATGAAGGGTTTACGAGTATATACTTCCTCAAAGAAAACATTTTTATGATTATGGATTATATCCATAAATAGTCCAATTTATGTTAAGTGTTTTATAAGTATGGGATTATGTATTTTGATTCATAAACTAATCTAGTTTATGCCATTGTTTAGAAATGGCGCCTAGTGGAAGAAATGGTAATCGTAGCAATGCACGCACTCCATGTAGGGATTGCCCTCCTGCTCAAGATAATTATAGTGGGGATGGTGATGCAACTGGTGCCGATCAGCTAATCACCATACTGGGACAACTTGCTCAGGTTATGAATAATAACCTTACCCGTATGGAGCACCCTGATCCACAGCGTGGAGGATCAATGTTAGATCGATTCATGAGGCAACAACCACCAACGTTCAATGGTAGTACAAATCCCTTAGTATCCGAGCAATGGATAAATTCCCTAGAGAAAATATTTCAGGCTTTGGGGAGCAGTAAAAGGGATAAAGTTATCATGGCAGTTTACCACCTCACTGGAGATTCCGATCAATGGTTGTCACTAATTCAAAACACAAAGGAAGATGATGAATTAAAAAACATGGAATGGCATGAGTTCAAAGTGCTTTTCTTAGAAAAATACTTTCCTCGTGACCATCGAGCAGATATGGAAAGTAAATTTCTGAGACTGAGGCAGAAGGAGGATGAGAATGTCGCAAAGTATGAGGCTAACTTTACAAGGTCAGTGAGGCATGCTGCCGATTATATACGTAACCCAAGGAGTAAGATTTATTTTTTCTTTGATGGGTTAAATCCATTTCTCCGTCGAGCTTTAGTATCACAATCCATCTCATCATACGAAGATATTGTCTCGTGTGCTATCAAGACAGAAAAGGAATTCTCTAAGTCTTATGACAACAAAGTAAAGCAAGAGAAGAAGAGAACGGTGGAACAAGAGACAGATAAAGGGAAAAAGGGAAATAAGGATTTTCCATTATGTGATAATTGTGGGAAGAATCACCCTGGTACTTGCCTAAAAGGAATGGGAGTTTGTTATAAATGTGGAGAAAAGGGTCACCAGGCTCGTGATTGCAAGGGAAAGAATGAGGCTGTCAAAGTTGAATGCTACAATTGTAGGGAAATAGGGCATTATGCAAATGAATGTCCTAAGCGTCAGGGAAACTTACCTCAGAAAAGGCCAAGGGATCAAGGCCAATCTTATGCTGTGACTACAGTTGAAGCAGAATAATTAATGTATTGGTGCTTTTGGACTTAAGGATTATATTCTGGTTATAAGAATAATGTGGTATATATATATATGGATTGTACTGCAGTACTTGTTGATTTCAGTAAGGTTTTAATATGATTAAGGTAATCATATTTTTAGTATGTGACAATAAGAGAAACTTTACTTTGTTTGAGGAATCTGATAAATTGATTCTGGAATTAAGAGACCTTTTAGAGAAAGTCTGGACAGAGGTATTTTGGATAACTATAAAGGTTGGAGTGGATTAAGTTGATCTTTGGATAGTATTTTTAAGGTTAAAGCATTTCTGAAGATTATTTTTGGAATATTATAATACTATAGTTTTAGGAAAACGACAACCTGCAGGGTGGGGCATAACCCATCACGTCGGACAAAGCAGCAAGAATCGAACCCACAACCATAGTGCGATAGGCCTTTATTTCCTACCACTAGCCTACAGGAAGTCACTGGTTATTACAAAATAATTTTACTAATCTAAAGGGTATGTGTAAACATTTGGAACCTTATACAATTAGGATAAATAGAATATTTTTGAGTTCTGTTACCATTTGGAGTAAAAGTTGGGTTTGTGGTAAAAATTTATTAACGAATGAAAGTATACATAACAAGTATGTATATTCCCTTATGTTCTTAGTAAAGCTCCTAAATAAATTCCTCAACATTATAAAAGATAACTTAAAACAAAAATGTTGTCGGTTAACTTTTCCAACTAGGGATTCAATGACCGTTTAACCTATCACAAGTTTGTGATTTTCTTGTGGTTAAACTTTCTCCTAATCCTTTTTTCTATAACTCTCCATCAGACCTTGATGGTTTGATTTTCTTCCATATCCATATTTTCATAGAATCCTAGAATGGGCTATATCGGGTGACCTTTGTACTTATCCTGCTTTCTTTTAATGTTATATATTTATTAACCTTATTTCCGATGTGGGTTTTCCTCAAAGTTATTTTCTCTTTTCAACCTTTTATTTTCAATGAAAAATATCAAATTGCGAGGATGCAATTTATTGAAGGAGGGGGGAAAGTAACACCCCGAGCTTCCACGATACGCCTCTCTTTCAATAATGCAATAGCTTGCATTGTACGCAAGTTAGAGTTCTAAAACACCGTGACTAATCAAAGTAGCCGTTATGAATAGTAATAACCACTTTTAAAAATTATAAGAAATCTTATATTTCAAAATGGACTTCATTTTTGTATTCATAATATCGAAATTAGCCTATGTTGAATTTTTGGTATTTTTCTGAGAACTTCTAATTTTTTATGAATAGTGAAAAATACTTAAAAACAATTTTTTTAATCAAAATAATTTATAGTGATAAATTATACTATTTAGTGGTATTAAATTATAATTATAATATATTTTTACAATTTTATCCAATGGTGGTCATTAGAATTAATTTAACATTGAAATTGGACATAAACAATTGCTAATCTTTTGATATAAATTGTTTCTTAAAAACACGCTATTTGTTGTAACAGAGGGAATTAATAATAAAATTAATTAATTCAACTTATATGTTTGGAATTTTGTAAAATAGACATCATTTTTGAATTCGGAATATCAATTATAGCTTAGGGTGAAATTTTGGCTTTGTTCTGAAAAACTTCAATTTTTGATGAATAGTGAAACCACTAAGTGGTAGTTAAATAACTGATTTTTCATTTAAATGAAATATTACCACTTATGTGATTTAATTTTCAAAAATCCGACATACATGGTTGTCATTAAGAAGTAAAATGTGGTTCAATAAGATTAAAATAATTTTTGGTGAATAGTAACTTTTAAGTTCTTAATCGCGATTAGAGGTAATTAGTTTAGTTTAAGGTAAAAATAATGTTTTAATAATATGAGATGAGAATGAAACTTGTACTAAAGCTATTGGATGAGTCATGACCGACCAAGACAACCCATGGGTCAACTTGGGGACCCCATTGAGCCACTTTAGTTAGAAAATGACATAAACACCTTTTATTTAATGTTAAAGTAAAAAATGACACAAACATAAAATGTTTTACTAAAACAATTTTTACGTGGGGTTAAAAAAGTCCAAATTTTGATTATAAATATTAATTAGAAAGCTAAACAGATTTCCTACATCATAGTATTTTTTTTATAATTTTTAGACATTAAATAAATTAAATTATTTATGACATCATTATGATGCAGCGATGACCTCATTATTTAACGATTTAAATAAAATGAGAAGATAATGAAAAATCCAAGGCATACACTTGTCCAAAGCCTATTGGATGAAGCTATTTCGAAACCTTATAACCTTAGCCTAGAATTATATAAGTTTTGGACCTTTAGAATCCGAAAAGCATTGTGTAATAATGTAACATTTCAATCTTTCTAAAAGAGCCCCTCCTCTCCTCTTATAAAAGGCCCCCACCTCTCCCACCTTATTCACACCATCAAGCCATTTGGCTCGGCCAAACTCTGCCCAAATACTCTCCCAAAATCCCTCCCTTACTCCTAGAAGCCTCACTTTTGGAAGAATTCTTCCCAAGGATGCCTTTGGCTCAAATCAAAAAGAGCTACCCTATTTTTAAGGTAATGTCTTCTCTAATGTTGTTTTGTTTCATTTTGCTTCTCCAACCCCTTAAACTCTTTTCATTCCTTTATTTTGTAACAAAAATAGTATCTAAAATATACTAGGATGTTTTTATGATAAATATTTGGTTTACACTTACACACACATTCGTCTAATGGTTAAAGAACATACTGTTTCTGTGGGTGGCGAAATACTACCTCACGAAACGATGATTGTTCAAATTATTTTAACACCTATAATGGTGGCCATTTTGATGAAACTATTTTCATATATGATATATATATTATGTTTATGTTTTCCTTATGCTTCTGTATTTCTCATTTATGGCATACTTTATGATTTCCATTATGGGTAAAGGCGATAATTTCATTTTTGGAAGTGCGGACTACCGCCCCCTCAAAGTGATTTGAATCGTTAATGTCATATGTGGGATGCATAATGGATGGAGTAAATGGTATTATAAACTATATTATACTGGAATTATAATATACATTTATATCATTATGATTTCGTTCCATTAAATATGAAATTGAAATGAAAGTAGCGTTCATGCGTATGTACGGCTTACCGTCTCCATGAACGGTGCATTTCATTTCTTACCTCTAAATGTTACGTGACATTATGAATGAATGTATATACTGTATATATATGATATATATGATATCTACATCATGAATATAATTCTGGATATAATGGATATTTCACTACATTTAACAACTTGTAATTATAAGAAGTTTATTTTTGACTCAAGTACCAAAGATCGACAAAACGACCGTTATTAACTTAAATAATTAAATAATGGTCATAACATGGTAATAAGGGATATAAAAGGAATAATGAACATGAAAAAGGTTCTTAAGTAAATATAAATTAACTCTAGTTTATTATTCAGGAGGTTAAAGAACGGTCGAGTCAGGACTGGACGCAAGGTAAGGGAACTTCTTAATCCAATTTCCATTCTTTGGGTTAATCTCCTACTTTCAAATTATGTCATGATATTATTATGTCGTATATTGTATTTATACTTTCTTTATGTGTACATATAGTGAATACACATAATAGATATATTTTATTTAAAAATGATATTTTTAAGGGACATCGTCTCAATCTCCATTCATTGAGGCATATTTTGTTTTATACACAAATTTCTTTTGTACAGTGTATAAAGCCCTTTGACTTTTACGTTTATTCAAAATGAAGCTTTTTATATGAAGCGTTTTACTAAACGACAAAAAGGGAATGTTTTTATTTCCGTACATATGCGGCGACAATGACTTCTCCGCCGCCGTGACCATTATTTGAGTTTCGGCTTCCTCTAAAAGCCATCATTTTTTTGATGAAAAATAAATACAATGTTTTAACTTTCTTTTATTTTGGTATTGAAAATGGTTTTGAAAGAGTTTTTATTATATCAATGTGTTGTATTGATATCTTGTGATTGGAATGGGGAAATGTTATTTTTCCTTTATGCATGTTTTATGTGATACGATTATGTTATTGTTTATGATATGTTTAAACGTATTCATATGAGGAATGTATTGGACTTAATAAGTGACGGGTGGAGCCCGCTATAGCTCCTCGATGCATCGGTAGGTCTCATGAGACAACTAGACGTGGAATTGGCCGAGGCCCTTTCCCAATTTGATTTATGGTTTTGGCCGAGGCCTTAATCATTTTAGACGTCTTGGCCGAGGCCTTGACAAAATGTTTCAGAATGTCTGGCATTATACATTCCCTCATTATGAAAGTGGTTATTGATATTGCATGTGATTATTCGACCAGTAGAATATCCATTTGAAGAAGTAAATGGCATTATCTCATTTTACTTTTTCCATATTATGTTGAGGTTCAAGTTTAAAAGGCTTTTGTTTTAGTTATACATTGCCTTAAATGTTAATGTTTATTTATGAAAGTTTCCGCTATATTGTTATCCTTACTAAGCATCTGAGCTCACCCCTTTCAATGTTTTAATATTTTCCAAGATGTGAAGAAGTGTATTATGACTGACATACAAGAATAGTCAGTGAGGATATGAGTGTGGACTATGAAGACCATGTTATTGTAGTTTGTTTACTTTTTGATGTAATGAAAGACTTATGAATGTATCAAGTGTTTCCAAGGCTACTAAACTAATCGGTCTTTCGAGACTTGATATTTTGTGATCATGCCAATGTTACGAAGTAATGCACCGACTCTGGTTAGCTGGGGTCGGGGCGTTACAGTTGGTATCAGAGGGAGGTTTAGTACAAACCTTGGAAGCTAGATTTAGATAAACTCTGATTAGAGCACATAGACCTAAGATGAACTTTGAGGATTAGTATAGAAGAACTTCCTAGAATTTTGGTATTGTAGAGATTTTGTGAGTTTTCCGAGCAATACATCCCTGTCTGGATACGAGCAGGTAGAGGCGGCTCTGGCACAGATGTTCTTAGGGGTAAAACCCAAAAACACCGCTTTGAGCTAGACTCGAACGGGAAGTGGTGCACGACAACGGGACTTGCTGCACTCTTGGTTACGACACTCCCGGGGGATATGTTTAGGATAACTCTCATTTTCATTACAAATCATTATGAAGGGTTTACGAGTATATACTTCCTCAAAGAAAACATTTTTATGATTATGGATTATATCCATAAATAGTCCAATTTATGTTAAGTGTTTTATAAGTATGGGATTATGTATTTTGATTCATAAACTAATCTAGTTTATGCCATTGTTTAGAAATGGCGCCTAGTGGAAGAAATGGAAATCGTAGCAATGCACGCACTCCATGTAGGGATTGCCCTCCTGCTCAAGATAATTATAGTGGGGATGGTGATGCAACTGGTGCCGATCATCTAATCACCATACTGGGACAACTTACTCAGGTTATGAATAATAACCTTACCCGTATGGAGCACCCTGATCCACAACGTGGAGGATCAATATTAGATCGATTCATGAGGCAACAACCACCAATGTTCAATGGTAGTACAAATCCCTTAGTATCCGAGCAATGGATAAATTCCCTAGAGAAAATATTTCAGGCTTTGGGGAGCAGTAAAAGGGATAAAGTTATCATGGCAGTTTACCACCTCACTGGAGATGCCGATCAATGGTTGTCACTAAATCAAAACACAAAGGAAGATGATGAATTAAAAAACATGGAATGGCATGAGTTCAAAGTTCTTTTCTTAGAAAAATACTTTCCTCGTGACCATCGAGCAGATATGGAAAGTAAATTTCTGAGACTGAGGCAGAAGGAGGATGAGAATGTCGCAAAGTATGAGGCTAACTTTACAAGGTCAGTGAGGCATGCTGCCGATTATATACGTAACCCAAGGAGTAAGATTTATTGTTTCTTTGATGGGTTAAAACCATTTCTCCGTCGAGCTTTAGTATCACAATCCATCTCATCATACGAAGATATTGTCTCGTGTGCTATCAAGACAGAAAAGGAATTCTCTAAGTCTTATGACAACAAAGTAAAGCAAGAGAAGAAGAGAACAGTGGAACAAGAGACAGATAAAGGGAAAAATTGAAAGAAGGATTTTCCATTATGTGATAATTGTGGGAAGAATCACCCTGGTACTTGCCTAAAAGGAATGGGAGTTTGTTATAAATGTGGAGAAAAGGGTCACCAGGCTCGTGATTGCAAGGGAAAGAATGAGGCTGTCAAAGTTGAATGCTACAATTGTAGGGAAATAGGGCATTATGCAAATGAATGTCCTAAGCGTCAGGGAAACTTACCTCAGAAAAGGCCAAGGGATCAAGGCCAATCTTATGCTGTGACTACAGTTGAAGCAGAATAATTAATGTATTGGTGCTTTTGGACTTAAGGATTATATTCTGGTTATAAGAATAATGTGATATATATATATGGATTGTACTGCAGTACTTGTTGATTTCAGTAAGGTTTTAATATGATTAAGGTAATCATATTTTTAGTATGTGACAATAAGAGAAACTTTACTTTGTTTGAGGAATCTGATAAATTGATTCTGGAATTAAGAGACCTTTTAGAGAAAGTCTGGACAGAGGTATTTTGGATAACTATAAAGGTTGGAGTGGATTAAGTTGATCTTTGGATAGTATTTTTAAGGTTAAAGCATTTCTGAAGATTATTTTTGGAATATTATAATACTATAGTTTTAGGAAAACGACAACCTGCAGGGTGGGGCATAACCCATCACGTCGGACAAAGCAGCAAGAATCGAACCCACAACCATAGTGCGATAGGCCTTTATTTCCTACCACTAGCCTACAGGAAGTCACTGGTTATTACAAAATAATTTTACTAATCTAAAGGGTATGTGTAAACATTTGGAACCTTATACAATTAGGATAAATAGAATATTTTTGAGTTCTGTTACCATTTGGAGTAAAAGTTGGGTTTGTGGTAAAAATTTATTAACGAATGAAAGTATACATAACAAGTATGTATATTCCCTTACGTTCTTAGTAAAGCTCCTAAATAAATTCCTCAACATTATAAAAGATAACTTAAAACAAAAATGTTGTCGGTTAACTTTTCCAACTGGGGATTCAATGACCGTTTAAACTATCACAAGTTTGTGATTTTCTTGTGGTTAAACTTTCTCCTAATCCTATTTTCTATAACTCTCCATCAGACCTTGATGGTTTGTTTTTCTTCCATATCCATATTTTCATAGAATCCTAGAATGGGCTATATCGGGTGACCTTTGTACTTATCCTGCTTTCTTTTAATGTTATATATTTATTAACCTTATTTCCGATGTGGGATTTCCTCAAAGTTATTTTCTCTTTTCAACCTTTTATTTTCAATGAAAAATATCAAATTGCGAGGATGCAATTTATTGAAGGAGGGGGGAAAGTAACACCCCGAGCTTCCACGATACGCCTCTCTTTCAATAATGCAATAGCTTGCATTGTACGCAAGTTAGAGTTCTAAAACACCGTGACTAATCAAAGTAGCCATTATGAATAGTAATAACCACTTTTTAAAATTATAAGAAATCTTATATTTCAAAATGGACTTCATTTTTGTATTCATAATATCGAAATTAGCCTATGTTGAATTTTTGGTATTTTTCTGAGAACTTCTAATTTTTTATGAATAGTGAAAAATACTTAAAAACAACTTTTTTAATCAAAATAATTTATAGTGATAAATTATACTATTTAGTGGTATTAAATTATAATTATAATATATTTTTACAATTTTATCCAATGGTGGTCATTAGAATTAATTTAACATTGAAATTGGACATAAACAATTGCTAATCTTTTGATATAAATTGTTTCTTAAAAACACGCTATTTGTTGTAACAGAGGGAATTAATAATAAAATTAATTAATTCAACTTATATGTTTGGAATTTTGTAAAATAGACATCATTTTTGAATTCGGAATATCAATTATAGCTTAGGGTGAAATTTTGGCTTTGTTCTGAAAAACTTCAATTTTTGATGAATAGTGAAACCACTAAGTGGTAGTTAAATAACTGATTTTTCATTTAAATGAAATATTACCACTTATGTGATTTAATTTTCAAAAATCCGACATACATGGTTGTCATTAAGAAGTAAAATGTGGTTCAATAAGATTAAAATAATTTTTGGTGAATAGTAACTTTTAAGTTCTTAATCGCGATTAGAGGTAATTAGTTTAGTTTAAGGTAAAAATAATGTTTTAATAATATGAGATGAGCATGAAACTTGTACTAAAGCTATTGGATGAGTCATGGCCGACCAAGACAACCCATGGGTCAACTTGGGGACCCCATTGAGCCACTTTAGTTAGAAAATGACATAAACACCTTTTATTTAATGTTAAAGTAAAAAATGACACAAACATAAAATGTTTTACTAAAACAATTTTTACGTGGGGTTACAAAAGTCCAAATTTTGATTATAAATATTACTTAGAAAGCTAAACAGATTTCCTACATCATAGTATTTTTTTTATAATTTTTAGACATTAAATAAATTAAATTATTTATGACATCATTATGATGCAGCGATGACCTCATTATTTAACGATTTAAATAAAATGAGAAGATAATGCAAAATCCAAGGCATACACTTGTCCAAAGCCTATTGGATGAATCTATTTCGAAACCTTATAACCTTAGCCTAGAATTATATAAGTTTGGGACCTTTAGAATCCGAAAAGCATTGTGTGATAATGTAACATTTCAATCTTTCTAAAAGAGCCCCTCCTCTCCTCTTATAAAAGGCCCCCACCTCTCCCACCTTATTCACACCATCAAGCCATTTGGCTCGGCCAACCTCTGCCCAAATACTCTCCCAAAATCCCTCACTTACTCCTAGAAGCCTCACTTTTGGAATAATTCTTCCCAAGGATGCCTTTGGCTCAAATCAAAAAGAGCTACCCTATTTTTAAGGTAATGTCTTCTCTAATGTTGTTTTGTTTCATTTTGCTTCTCCAACCCCTTAAACTCTTTTCATTCCTTTATTTTGTAACAAAACTAGTATCTAAAATATACTAGGATGTTTTTATGATAAATATTTGGTCTACACTTACACACACATTCGTCTAATGGTTAAAGAACATACTGTTTCTGTGGGTGGCGAAATACTGCCTCACGAAACGATGATTGTTCAAATTTTTTTAACACCTATAATGGTGGCCATTTTGATGAAACTATTTTCATATATGATATATATATTATGTTTATGTTTTCCTTATGCTTCTTTATTTCTCATTTATGGAATAATTTATGATTTCCATTATGGGTAAACACGATAATTTCATTTTAGGAAGTGCGGACTACCGCCCCCTCAAAGTGATTTGAATCGTTAATGCCATATGTGGGATGTATAAAGGATGCAGTAAATGGTATTATACACTATATTATACTGGAATTATATTATACATTTATATCATTATGATTTCGTTCCATTAAATATGAAATTGAAATGAAAGTAGCGTTCATGCGTACGTACGGCTTACCGTCTCCATGAACGGTGCATTTCATTTCTTACCTCTAAATTTTACGTGACATTATGAATGAATGTATATACTGTATATATATGATATATATGATATATACATCATGAATATAATTCTGGATATAATGGATATTTCACCACATTAACAACTTGTAATTATAAGAAGTTTATTTTTGACTCAAGTACCAAAGATCGACAAAACGACCGTTATTAACTTAAATAATTAAATAATTTTCATAACATGGTAATAAGGGATATAAAAGGAATAATGAACATGAAAAAGGTTCTTAAGTAAATATAAATTAACTCTAGTTTATTATTCAGGAGATTAAAGAACGGTCGAGTCAGGACAGGACGCAAGGTAAGGGAACTTCTTAATCCAATTTACATTCTTTGGGTCAATCTCCTACTTTCAGATTATGTCATGATATTATTATGTCTTATATTGTATTTATACTTTCTTTATGTGTACATATAGTGAATACACATAATAGATATATTTTATTTAAAAATGATCTTTTTAAGGGACTTCGTCTCAATCTCCATTCATTGAGGCATATTTTGTTTTATACACAAATTTCTTTTGTACAGTGTATAAAGCCCTTTGACTTTTACGTTTATTCAAAAGGAATCTTTTTATACGAAGCGTTTTACTAAACGACAAAAAGGGAATGTTTTTATTTCCGTACATATGCGGCGACAATGACTTCTCTGCCGCCGTGACCATTATTTGAGTTTCGGCTTCCTCTACAAGACATCATTATTTTTGATGAAAAATAAATACAAAGTTTTAACTTTCTTTTATTTTGGTATTGAAAATGGTTTTAAAAGAGTTTTTATTATATCAATGTGTTGTATTGATATCTTGTGATTGAAATGTGGAAATGTTATGTTTCCTTTATGCATGTTTTATGTGATACGATTATGTTATGGTTTATGATATGTTTAAACCTATTCATATGAGGAATGTATTGGACTTAATAAGTGATGGGTGGAGCCCGCTATAGCTCCTCGATGAATCGGTAGGTCTCATGAGACAAATAGACGTGGAATTGTCCGAGGCCCTTTCCCAATTTGATTTATGGTTTTGGCCAAGGCCTTAATCATTTTAGACGTCTTGGCCGAGGCCTTGACAAAATGTTTCAGAATGTCCGGCATTATACATTCCCTCATTATGAATGTGGTTATTGATATTGCATGTGATTATTCGACCAGTAGAATATCCATGTGAAGAAGTAAATGGCATTATATCATTTTACTTTTTCCATATTATGTTGAAGTTCAAGTTTAAAAGGCTTTTGTTTTAGTTATACATTGCCTTAAATGTTAATGTTTATTTATGAAAGTTTCCACTATACAGTTATCCTTACTTATCATCTGAGCTCACCCCTTTCAATGTTTTAATATTTTCCAGGATGTGAAGAAGTGTATTATGACTGACTTACAAGAATAGTCAGTGAGGATATGAGTGTGGACTATGAAGACCATGTTATTGTAGTTTGTTTACTTTTTGATGTAATGAAAGACTTATGAATGTATCAAGTGTTTCCAAGGCTACTAAACTAATTGGTCTTTCAAGACGAGATCTTTTGTGATCATGCTAATGTTACGAAGTAATGCACCGACTCTGGGTAGCTGGGGTCGAGGAGTTACATTTTTTCACGACCCCCTCCCCACAAAGTGTACCCCTCCTGGTCCGGCAATGTGAGAAGGGAGATAATGACCCCCGAGTCCCGCCTCCATTAGGCCCCGGGTTGGCGACTAGCACCGAGGGTATAATACACACACAAATGGGAGGCATTACCCTCTAGGAGAACACATGCAGAAGAGAGAGATTGAATAGACTCTAACCAACTCCAACTCATAACTGAAATATAAAATAAACTCATGTCCATATATGAAATGCCATGTAAAAGTACTACAACTGAAAGGGAAAACTAAAAGTACCCAAAAGAAAGTAAAACGGTAGCGACCACAAGCCCGAATAGCTCCTCCTCCAACCGCAAGCTAGTAGTAACCAGCTTGATCTCCAACCTCGTCCAAGTGACCTGAAAAACTGTTTATATATACATAGGGTGAGTATAATAGTATACTCTGTAGAATCCTCCCCTAGCCTCTCGTGAAAATGTAAAGAAAGCATAATAAAGCCCAGTGAACAACAAGTGAAACTAACTCGTTACCTAAACATGTATACTATGTTCCCAACCTCACCATGGCTACTCTCACCATGTAATGCATACAAGAATATAGCATATAGTAAAGAATATCAATGTTACCCCGCTACTACTTCCCCACTGGTTTTCCGATTTGCCCCAACGACCTACGTCCTGTGCATCTCTCTCCAAAGGCATGCCCGCAGACACCTGGGCTAAGCACCACACCATCCTCACAACCAAAGTAACCAGGTAGTTTCCGGGAGCCACCACAGCTCGTATAACGTGTATCATACGTCGAGTATTATACCTCAAGCCATCACAGCCCATACGCCGAGTAAGGATCCTCAAGCCATCACAGCCTATACACATTACACCTATAGTAGTCCATAGGATACTATATCCAGAATATATGTGTGTGAAATAACCACAAGCCATTACAGCCCTCTACACACATATATGGGTAAAACTAACCACTGTGCCTACCAGCACAAAGATCTACCCAGATAAGAGAGCGGGGCCAAAGGGGGTAGTTAGCCATTCAACCTCCCATCAGAATGTTGGGGAAAACACCTCCCCAGGGCTCAGAATCCCCGGGGTGTCAGTTTCCCTTACCAATAGGGTGGAGTAGCATATAGAAACAAAAAAGTACAGATTATATATAAATCACAACCACACTATGGGCATTATCTAGTCATAGGCACAACTACAACTAACGTCTCTCAGACTCCAGGCTGCTACTTCTAAGACTAGGTATCCTATAAGCACACAACCATTTGAAGAGCATTATTAGATTACTCCATTCTCATTTTATCAGTTCCACTGTACGTTAATTAATTATTTAAACATTAATTAACCATGAGAAATTTACCACATTAATCTAAATTGGCATCACATTCAAAAAACTGCTCCTTTTTAGGATTCACATGACTATTAAATTCCAATTTCTCCATCCCCGTGGATTATCACCATTTAAACAAACTTTCATTATGGAATTACCTTCCCCATATTCCCAGGCATTCTACAAAATCATCCTATGATACTAAACACAAAGGTCTCAGCACGGTGAGTAGATATAATACCCGTCGAGTCTTTGCCGCCTATAGAAAGAGCATAGACCCATCCTCCATAGAGAGGCTAAACATGGAAAGCACGTGGCATACCCCACGTGTCTTTGCCTCCTTCGGAAAGTGGGTAAGCAAGACCAGCTGCCTTGAGCAGTGGGGCAATGTAAAGCAGATAAATAACCAAACCAGACCACCAACATCAAACCATCACATTCATCTCATACCATCATCCTTGGTGTCCTCCCCGACACCCACATGCATAAACTGATGCATCTCGCCACACTAGGCGCCATCTACTTCCACAACCACAAGTCCCCATGCCTCCACATATCACAACATCCATCCGGGCTCACATCAAATCACAAGCACCATGAAATCAAAGATCAAAAAATGGGCTCTCGGCACTTTAACAAGGCATTCAGCCTTCATAAAAAATGAGCACTCAGAGCTCCAAACCACAAGGCATTCAGCCTTACAAGCAAGCGGGTAACTCAGAACCCTTTTCAAATTATCGAACTAATAGTTCATTAATCCATCTTGAATGAACAGATTCATTAACATGCCTCTTTATCTTTAGCCAATTATTTAACAAATAATTCCGGCTTTACGTTCTTTATCAATTTCCATCATGAACAAGAAACTAATTAAAGAAAAACATAGATATCACTCTATCTAGGAAAACATGAGGCAAACTGTTATCACGGTACAAAGCAACAACATGCAATCAACCAATTCTTTTAATCTGGTTCAAGTATTTAATTAGGTCATTTTCATTATGATCAAAAGGACTGAATCGTGCTAATTCTACGATTGCACATACACAATTAGAGAAGCCATGAATCCCCTACCTCGAAGAGTTCTTGACGTCCTTTATCCACACAATGGGACACAATCCTTCTCTCGCGACAACTTATATGGAAGAACGATGGACACAGCTTGGTTGCATCAAACAGAGCGGAACTGATCCGAGTAACGTTTGATTGTGAAACTCCTACATGATGGATTGAAAGGTTATAGCATCTTGTAGATGAGAACCAGGAGGGAATGATATCTCGTTCCTTTTTAAAAAAAATTAGAGAGGCGACGGTTTAAGATCCGATTTATTCTCCATTAAAAACGGATCGCATTAACCCACGCGGTTTGACCAGGTAAAAACATCCCGGCCTTAGGAATAATTAATATCGAATTTATGGCCTTTGAATCGGCCTTAAAGTCCTTAAAATAAGGTTTTAAAAGTATTTTACGTCAAAGAAAACGTCAAATTTACGAAGCTGGAAACAATGTTCCCATTCTCAAAATTTGGCAAAGTATGGAATCGGTAACTCTTAGGATTCTGGAAACACTGTACAAGTCTACCGATAGAAGGTCACCGATAGAACCTCACCGATAGAAACAATGTTCAAGTCTACCGATAGATGTCCAATGATAGAACCTCACCGATAGAAACACTGTTCAAGTCTACCGATAGAAGTCCACCGATAGAACCTTACCGATAGAAACACTTTTCAAGTCTACCGATAGAAGTCCACCGATAGAACCTTACCGATAGAAACATTGTTCAAGTCTACCGATAGAATTCCACCGGTAGGCAGTAGCTACTGGTAGGCAGAAGCTACCGGTAGACCGAGCTACCAGTAGGCAGCAGCTACCGGTAGACCGAGCTACTAGTAGGCAGTAGCTACCGGTAGACCGAGCTACCGGTAGGCAGCAACTACGGGTAGACTGAGCTACAGGTAGGCAGCAGCTACCAGTAGACCGAGCTACCGGTAGGCAGCAGCTTCCGGTAGACCGAGCTACCGGTAGGCAGCAGCTGGGGGATAAGTCACCTTGACCTCCCGGAACACCTCCAACACCACATTTTCACAAACTAATGGAACATGGAGTTCCGGGAAATTACATTAGATACCTCTCGAAACATTCTCGTCCTCGAGAATTAAAAACCAACTCAGAGGAACAGAGGGGTCCGAACAACCACCCCCTAAGATACCTCTCAGGGGAAAACCACCATGATTTGTTCGAAAGCTGGAACAAAACTACGACATCCGAGAATATGGAAACAAACAATCCATATCCAAACAATTCAATCATAACATCACACAAAAAAAGGTACATAAATAAAACATGAAAGGTCTAACCATAAAGGAAATGTCATTACATGAAAAGAGTTAAAAATTAAACAACTCTGGGTACTGAGCACGTATCTTTGACTCACGATCCCAGGTATTCTCCTCCATGCCACCATGTCATCACAAGACACGAACTAAAGGAATAGAACGCCCACACAACACCTTCTCCTTGCGGTCTTGGATCTCCACAGGTCGCTCCTCGAAGGTTGCAACATCGTCAATATCGATCTCTCCCCAATCGATAATATGAGATTCATCATGAAGATAACGACAGAGCTGTGATACATGGAAAACATCATGTATCCGACTCATCTGAGGGGGAAGTGCTACTCGATATGCCACAGCTCCAACACAAGCCCACACCTCGAAAGGCCAACAAACAGGGGAGAAAGCTTACTTCCACGACCAAACCTTCACTGCCCACGGTGGGGTGTCACCTTCAGAAACACATGATGCCCAACATTAAACTCTAAGGGTCCCCTCCTTTGATCAACATATGATTTCTGACGATCCTGTGCTGTCTTCATCCTCTCACAAATCACTTGAACCATCTCTGTTGTATTCTGCACTAGTTCTGGTCCGAGAATTGCTGACTCTCTGACCCCAGTCCTGCACAACGGAGAACGGCATGGCCGGCCATACAAGGCTTCAAACGGCGCCATACCGATGGTAGAGTGGAAACTATTATTGTAAGTGAATTCTACCAAGGGTAAGTGCTTCGTCCATGAACCTCCAAAATCAAGAACACGAGAGCGCAACATGTCTTCAAGAGTCTGGATGGTTTGCTCTGTCTGACCATCCGTTTGAGGATGAAAAGCAGTGCTAAGGCATAGTTGAGATCCAAAGGCATGTTGGAGACCTCTCCACACCCTGGAGGTAAAACGAGGATCTCTATAAGAAATGATCATCCTAGGTACTCCATGGAGTCTCACCACCTCCTCTAGATACTGCCTCGACAAAACTTCCACTGAGCTCGACTCCTTGATCTCTATGAAGTGGGATGATTTTGTTAAACGATCCACTACCACCCATATAGCATGATGTCCTCCCAGAGCTCGAGGTAAACCAGTAACAATGTCCATTGAGATGTCCTCCCACTTCCACTGAGGAATCTCTATGTGCTGGAGAAGACCACCAGGAACACGGTGTTCGGCCTTCACCTTCTGGTAGACTAAACATCGAGACACACATCCTGAAACTGTACGCTTCAGCCCAGGCCACCAAAACTGACTCCTCAAGGATCGGTACATCTTCGTCACACCAGGATGTACCGCCAAGGGTGAACTATGGAACTCTCGGAGAACCGTCTCCCACATCGCCAAGGGAACAAAAAGCCATCCATGATACAACACTCGGTGTTGTTCATCCTCTGACCAACCATCAGGGGCCTCACCACATAAAACTCTGTCTCTCCAAACTTCCACCTCTAGGTCACCCAATTGAGACTCTTCCACCTTCTGCATCAGGGATGACGACACTGCCATCTAGAAAAGACAACCTCTACCCCCAACTTCTCCCATATCAAGATGCAAAGCTGATAGCTTTTACATCACTCTCCAAGAATCACCAGATTCACGCACAACATCATTACATATCGTTCGTCTTAGTGCGTCAGCTACAACATTCCCTTTTCCAGGTGTATACGATATTTCAAAGTCGTATTCCTGCAAGACCTCCATCCACCGACGCTGCCTCATGTTCATGTCACGTTGGGAGAAAGAATACCTGAAAATCTTATGATCAGTGAAAACCACAAAGTGCTCACCAATGAGGTAATGTCTCCACAACATTAGAGCAAACACCACGGCTGCCAACTCAAGATCATGGGTGGCATAGTTTCATTCATGGGGACACAACTGCCGAGACCCATAAGAAACAACTGACCACTGCTGCATGAGAACACAACCTAGCCCTAGATGTGAAGCATCACAGAAAACATCAAACTGGACTCCCTCCACTGGAAGACAAAGGACTGGAGCACTTACCAACTTCTCCTTTAGATAATCGAAAGCTGTCTGACACTGATCAGTACATATGAACGCTTGATCCTTCCTGGTCAAATCTGTCAGAAGAGTTGAAACTCGGGAGAAATTAGCCACAAACCTCTTATAATAGCCTACGAGACCAAGAAACATCGCACCTCTGACACGGTCTCGGGGGCTGGCCTAGACACCAATGCTTCTATCTTCGAAGGATCCAGAGCTACTCACTGTTGGGACACAACATGTCCCAAGAAACGAAATTCTTGAGACCAGAACTCACACTTGGACAACTTCCCAAAGAACTAATGTTGGCGAAGAACTCCCAAAACGGCTCGTAGATGCTCTGCATGCTACTCTTCAGATGTGAAGTACACAAGGATGTCGTCGATGAAAACCACAACAATCTTGTCCAGGAATTCAAGGAAAACAGCATTCAACAACCCCATGAAAACAGTTGGAGCATTCGTCACGCCGAATGGCATTACAACAGACTCATAATGCCCACCACGACAGCGGAAAACAGTTTTCGGAATATCCTCATCCTTTACACGCATCTGATGATATCCTGACCGCAAGTCTATCTTTGAGAACCAACTTTCACCCTTCATTTGATCGAATAGGTCATCAATCCGCGGGAGAGGATAGCGGTTCTTTATTGTCACTTTGTTTAACCGACGATAATCGACGCACAACCGCAAACTGCCATCAACCTTTTTCACAAACAAAACTGGTGCACCCCACGGTGACACACTTGGCCGAACAAAACCACACTGCAACAGACCGTCGAGCTGAATACGTAGCTCTCGTAACTCAGAAGGGGCCATCCTATACGGAGACATAGAGATAGGAGACGCTCCTGGCTGTAGCTCGATCCCAAACTCGATCTCTCGTCGGGGGGGTTAAGGATAAAACCTCTTCTGGAAAGACGTCAGGGTACTCCTCTACAACCCTATGAAACGCCAACTGTTGAACCTCTGAAGAACTCAGCGTCATCCCAGCCATCATGGATGATAAGGATGGAACTCGTCTATGACTCATCTGAGGATCTCTCTCACCAACAAACACCACTTTCTCTCCATCTTCATCAAAGAAAATGACCTTCTTCCTGTAGTAATCCACAACAACCTGCACCGAATACAACCAATCCATGCCAGGTATGATATCATATGGTTGTATTCGCAAACGTAGGAAATCTCCCCAAGAGCAGTGTCGCCCCAACACTAGCTCACAATCTCTACATACTTCAAACAAGTCAGCTCGACCTCCAACTGGCGTAGTCAACGCCAAGGGCACTAGAAGCCTCTCTACCTCATGTCCCAAAGCATGGACAAGGGTAGGTGATACGAAGGAGTGTGTTTCTCCTGTATCAAACAAGTTATACACCAAGGTAGAAAACAAGAAAAGTGTACCTTGAACGACATCTGGTTCGCCTGGGGCTGGCAACGCTAGAGCATGGAGCTGACCACGACCTCCTCCACAGCCTCTCTGACCCTGTTGACAACCACCACCACGGCCGCGCTCTGCTCTCTAAAGATGGGGAGCGCCATGGGGTTGTCCATTGCCTGCTCCATCTACCCTCTGGTGATCTAAAACTGGTGCAACCTGCTACTGCTGCCTCGGCTGGAACTGCCTCAACAGAGGAACCTGGAGTGGAGCACCCGGTGCACGATGACTGCTCTGAAAAGTCAGGCACTCCCACTGCTAATGACCACGACCACCACAAGAAAAACAAGTGCCTGATCCCTTGGCATAGGTCTAAGAGTTTCTGCCTCTGGAGAAACGATATGGGAAGGGCTGAGACCTACCCCCAGGTGAACGAAAACTCTTCTTTCCTGAAAACCGGGAACCCCGGACCACAGCTCTGCTTTGTGAGGAATCATGAAGATTCCCCTCTAGTGACGATCCAGTCCTGGCCAAATTCCTCTCAACAACCTCTGCCCTCGCCAGCACCTCAAGATATGTTTTCAGCATAAATGGGGTGACCTGGCGCTGGATCTCTGGACGCAAAGCCTCCTCGAAATGCCACGCCCTGGCGTCATCATCTGGTAACAGGTCTGAAGCATATCGTAGAAGGTTCCGGAAATGGATTCCAAACTCTCGAACACTGGTGCTCCCCTGTCGAAGGGTGAGAAGCTCTTGGCGACTGGACACCATCGTAGTCGATGAATGAAACTCGACTCTAAACCTATCCCGAAACTCCTCCCATGAGATTGTGCACTCCTCACGATCACCGAGGAACATGAACCACCACTTCCTCACTGCTCCACGCAGCATCGTCACAACCAAGGACACCCAGTGTTCCTTCTGAGCACGAATCGAACTGAAACCTATCTCGATCTCCTCCAACCGGTCTTCTGTGACTGCATATGAAACGGATCCCTTGTACTTCTATAGAATCTGGCGCTGAAACTCTCTAAGTGTCTTCCTCCAAGTGTCATCGTCGTCAACCTCTACTCGGCGGCGATCTGCTGGAACAGCCTGATGGGCATCTTCTATAAAAACCTGATGAGGACGTCGACCTGGAGCCATACCTGCAAAATAACAACTGTTAGAGCTCCTAAGCCTGGAATATGGAAGACTCAACATTAATTAATTAATTGTTTTGTTTAATTTATTTTAGGTTACCTATCCCAAGGTCTACCCATTCAAACACAAGCGCAAAGAATAATGATGCATGATCATTTCCTAGGTCTCTACCCTGCAACCAGTATCACTTTTTTTAGTAGCCATCGTAAACTTAAAGGTCCATGCAACATATCATAAGGGGCCCTAAACGCCTATGTCTCTGCCGGTCTCCAGTGTTTACCCCACATTCTAAACATGAGTGACATTGTTTCCCTACCATCCCATGCATCCCCACCTATGCCTAACTCCAAACTCCATCTTATCCCTCAACCAGACCTCTGATACCACTCTGTCACGACCCCCTCCCAACAAAGTGTACCCCTCCAGGGCCGGCAATGTGAGAAGGGAGATAATGACCCCCGAGTCCCGCCTCCAGTAGGCCCCGGGTTGGCGACTAGCACCGAGGGTATAATATACACACAAATGGGAGGCATTACCCTCTAGGAGAACACATGCATAAGAGAGAGATAGAATAGTCTCTAACCAACTCCAACTCATAACTGAAATATTAAAGAAACTCATGTCCATATATGAAATTCCATGTAAAAGTACTACAACTCAAAGGGAAAACTAAAATTACCCAAAAGAAAGTAAAACGGCAGCGACCACAAGCCCGAACAGCTCCTCCTTCAACCGCAAGCTAGTAGTAACCAGCTTGATCTCCAACCTGGTCCAAGTGACCTGAAAAACAGTTTATATATACATAGGGTGAGTATAATAGTATACTCAGTAGGATCCTCCCCAAGCCTCTCGTGAAAAAGTAAAGAAAGAATGCTAAAGCCCAGTGAACAACAAGTGAAACTAACTCGTTACCTAAACATGTATACTAAGTTCCCATCCTCACCATGGCTACTCTCACCATGTAACGCATACAAGAATATAGCATATTGTAAAGAATATCAAGGGTACCCCGCTACTACTTCCCCACTGGTTTGCCGCTTTGCCCCAACGACATACGTCCTGTGCATATCTCTCCAAAGGCTTGCCCGCAGACACCTAAGCTAAGCTACACAACCTGCACCACATTCACCACAAAGGCTTTCCCGCAGACACCTGGGCTAAGCACCACACCATCCTCACAACCAAAGTAACCAGGTAGTTTACAAGAGCCACCACAGCACATATATCGTGTATCATACGTCGAGTATTATACCTCAAGCCATCACAGCCCATACGCCGAGTAAGGATCCTCAAGCCATCACAGCCTATAAACGTTACACCTATAGTAGTCCATAGGTTACAATATCCAGAATATATGTGTGTGAAATAACCACAAGCCATTACAGCCCTCTACACACATATATGGGTAAAACTAACCACTGTGCCTACCAGTAAAAAGATCTACAAAGAGAAAAGAGCGGGGCCAAAGGGGGTAGTCATCCATTCATCCTCACAAATCTTTGATTGCCCCCGAGCATATGTCCGTCCTACGATCTGAACACCATTGATTGTGTTGGAATCACATTAGTGAGTTCTCTCTTCTATTGGAACCTCATTTCATGTTACCCCTTTTCTCGTGTGATATCATGGGTTGACAGATTTAGAAGTTTTCTCAGATCTATGGTGTTCAAATGAGATTCAAGCTTCATGGTTCACGTATAGCTATCTCCTAACCTCAAGGTATGTGGTTTGTTCCTTTACAATCAATGTCTTTGAGTATTATGTGCAAATTCAACAAATACCCATGAACGGGGTGTTGTGTGTTTACCGTTTTACCCCAAATATATTCCTTCTATGCATGTATGATTTTTAGAGGTAAATTGGATATTAATTGAGATGATTTCTATGATTTTGAATTTTTTCCCTTGCATGTTCTGATTATGACCGTTTGGTCCTATTTAGCCAGTTTGGCTGGCTTGCCTGTTTTCCATGATTGCTATTATAGGATAGAAAAGAAGTATTCAGACCTACTTGATATGTTTTAGATTGTTTGGACAAGTAATTCTGTATGTTTACTTTAGAAATATTATACTTCTATGCTCGTGGACCTACACAGGGCAAAGAGAACCTAGTGTAGTAGAATATAAGGGGAATTGACCGAGTGAGCTTCCTCAGAGAGTCTTTTAGAACTTTTGGCTATAAGGGGGATTGAAGGAGTGTGCATCCTCAGGTAGCCTATAACACCTTGGGGATATAAAAGTTAATTTACTGAGTGAGCTTCCTCAGAGAATACATTATTTCTCTAGACTATAATGGGATTGATCGCGTGAGATTCCACAGAGAGTCTTTGTTTTACATAAGTTACCATGATTAATTATACTATATTGGGAATTGACTGTGAGTGCTTCCTCAAGGGTTCTATCAATGACCTAGGATATAATAGTAATTGACCATGTGAGCTTCCTTAGAGAGTCCTAGGCATTGGGGATATAAGAGTAATTGACCGCATGAGTTTCCGCAGAGAGTTCCTGACTACCCTAGGCTATAAGGGAAATTGACTATCAATACTTACTTAGAGAGACTTTATATAATGAACCATAGAGGTTAGGACAAGGGAGTTTCCTAGAGGGTTGCTTTTACATGATAGGTAGAACTGGAGGGGATGGTTGTGAGTAGTTCCCAGTGGGATACCTGTTTGAGAATTAGATGTTTGTTTCACTGCTGCTTGATATTGAACTGTGGATTGTTTACTGCTGAGCACTTTCCTGTTTACTATTTTCTGTTGTGATACCTTCCATATATTCACTGACTATTTGGAATAGATTTTCAGATGGTTTTTTTACTAAGATTTAGTCTCACATCCTGTTTGGGTCATGCTCGTTGGTTCATATAGATTGTATTGTTTCATGTATAAATAAGGGAAAGTTCCCTTCTACTTCAGGCACTTGATTTTCTGTGGAGATGTAGGGCATGGGACCAGGGTATTGGTTGAGATGTTGAGGAGTTCATCTACTTTCTTTTGCACTATGGGTTTTTACTGTTTTATTCTAGAATACGTCCTTCCTTGATTTAGAAGTAACTTTTTAAGTCAGGGCATTGATTTGGGTAATGCCCGTGTTCTCCACAAATAAGACATTGAACTCCATAAAATTCTGTCACTCTATGACCTTTTTCTCCACTCAGATAACATATGTCCCTCCATTTGAGGTATTCCTCAATGTTCTTCTTCCCTTCTTTATAAATCTCAATTTTTCTTTATTTATGCTCCTCAACATGCGAACATGCATAGAAGTATATCTTCAACTTATTTGATGAATTAGGCATACCACTAAATTTCACCTTGTTAATAATATATCACGATGACTGATTTGGAATAATCAAAATATCTTTCTCTCTAGGAATTATGCAATTTTGTTGCTCATAGTCACCAATTTTTCCATTGGATTCAATGTTAACCGAATTCTTTTTGGTTCCCTCCATTGACAAAAACAAAATAAGAATTCTGTGAGAGTCAAAAATGATACAAGGAAAATAACATAATCAAGGGGGAGTAACTTTGACATCTAACATCTTAGGTTTAATTCTATGATCGTTAGCACAATTCTAGGACTACAACCTATATGTATAATTATCCTTAGGGACATCCGTAAACAAACCTTAGAAATATCTTTAGGGATCTCACAAACGTTTTCGCATCCTAGTTTCCAAAGGTTGACTAAACCATTCCTCTGAAACCAACTGTAGAGACCCAAATCATGACGTACATGGTCATTACATTACTTTTGCGGAATACATAATACATAACAAAAACAGAAACACAAGGACCGTAATAGTTTAGTGTCTTTGGAAACTCGGAATATAAACATCTAATCCTGTTGAAAAATCTTCGAGATCTCCCATATCGATCTCCCACTTTTCTTTTCGTACCTAAAACCTTTCTCTATATCCTAGGGAAAAGTAAAACATATAATGGGTGAGCTCAAATGCTCAGCAAAGGTAATCGTTGATGAAATAAAACAAATCATATACATTTGAGCATAAAAACATGAACATACTATTTAAACATCAAAATATTGAGAAATGACATAAAACATGGAAGTACATAAGGCATAGATCATAAAGAAACATTAATAATGATAAAATAGCATGGGAGTAAAACATGGAATTGTGGAACCATTCATCACATGTCATGATTTCCATAGTATCAAAGGCATTGCTGCCAATACCATCTTAGTGGAAAAAGTTCGTTTCTGAATCGAGTTCACTCCTCGTTTCAGTCCTATAACACTGAACCGGATTAACATACCATTCCAGCCATGTCTATCTCGTGAGATAAAAATCTTTACCCAATGCATTGGAGGTAGATATAGGTCCAACCCATCTCATAATGAAACCATTCTTATGTGTGCCACAATATCATAAATCATAAATCATAGCATAACCCATGTAATAAAAATGGGAATCTTAAAAATAATTCCATCATAACATAATCCATATAGGAAAAAAGGACATCATAAAAATAATTCCATCATAACATAATCATATCAATGTAAAAATAGGTATAGAAACATATCGCAATATCATCTTATATGGAAAATAATTTTGATAAAACACTTGAAATAAATTCTTGAGGAAAATATCCTTTCTTCTTCAAAATCATTTTCATTTCACAAAATGTCATGAAATTTTAGAAGAAAAGGATTTTGTTGAAAATAGTCATGAAATCCTTTGGAGTATGCTTCCTGAAAATAAGGCATTATAAAACTGTAAAAATCTGTTCACGCCGTATAAGTTAAAAAACATTATTCTCGTACTTTTGACGGAAAAGTCATAAAGTACATCGTAAAAGAATGATTCCATACATAACATTTAGTAAAAGTAAAAATGGGTAAAATGGACTTTAAACATACATGAAACCGTTTTTAGGAAACATGGACATGGATGAGAATAATAACCATAGTAAATACTTACAAATAAACAATCTCGGATAAGAACAAGATTGGAAATGTTATCCCTTACCTTATGTCTAATATGCTTCGTATGTATCTAAACCCCTTGTATAATGATTTAAATAATGTCATTGACTTATTACAGAATCATATTAATTTCTATGATATCATATATGGTTTAATTATGACTTTATATTACCCGTTCTTTTGTAAATTCCATGTTAAAGAGTGTTTTGGGTAAAATTGTTTCATTTGTCATCCGTGTTTTGACTTGTTATTATTAATATGATTACATAGATCATGATTATTTAATTACAGAATATAAAACATTATTTATATATAATATATATTCAGAATATACATATATATAATAGATCGATAAATGGAATTAAATACACCATTCATGGAGACGGTAGGCCGTACGTACGCATGAACGCTGTTTTCGTTTCCTAATTGAGTTGAATGGAATTAAGTAGATGAAATACATATACATAAATCTAGTATCTTAATAATGTCATATATTTCATTATTGTTTCTTATATATACTTTATAATCATTCTTAAATGGTTAACATGGAGAATGAATCTCATCGTGTCGTGGAGACGGTAGTCCGTACGTACGCACGAGCGATTATATCGTTCCCATTATTATTGAATAGAATTGGAGTGGATGGTATAATATATAAGAATTAGTATGATGTTATAATTACCATATATAGTTATTCTATACACCATTATACCCATCCATGTAAGGTGTTGGATGAAAAACATATTACACCACGGCGTGGAGACGGTATCCCGTACGTACACACATCCGGTGATTTTGTTTTCCGTAAGATGGATAGATGGTCAAATAGGGTTGTTTAATAATTATAAAAACATTTCAGTATATGATTATGTTTTATATTTACATTACAAATATGTTTTGTTCAGGGTTTTGTGCCTTTTATGGTCACTATTAGTTTAATAAAAACTATATTCTTGATTTTTCACTAGATAAACAATTTCTGCATCACTATTGTGTCACAATTAATGATAATTATGTAATCCATAAAAATAATAAATAAATTAACATTATGTAGATAATTTTATTAGATTTCTGGAGACTATTCATGTTTGATGTTTGATGTATTTTATCACTAAATTAAAATTAATATACTTATAAGATTTAAGAGAGTGGCATGTTGTCACTTTCATTGGTTTTAATAATAATTAAACTATTTTTATTGTAAAAAGTCTATAAAATGAATCTAATCCGTCCCTTAGGAGATATGGGTCGACTTTTAGCCATCAAATAGAATTTTGGAAGGTTTTAGGGTAATTTTATTATCATATATTTACCATTAATTACCTGATTTACCTTTACCTATGGTAAATAAAATTTACCGTAGTTACTATTCATAATGCCCAAAAATAAAATAGTAGCTTATTAACATAATTTGGACCCACTGAGTCCAAATATGGAAACCATTTTTCAAAATTCAATACACAAAAGTTGTAGAAATTTAATTAAAATTAATTTCGTTGTCGAAAGAAAACAGGTTTTTGTTTAAAACATTGCAAAAGATTGAATTGATTTAACCTACGAATTCAAGGTAAAATCAATGCTAATGTCATACATTATATTAAATGGTAAAAATAAAATATATTTATACATTAAAACCATTAAATATTATAATTTAACCACATAAGTTATTACGATGAAAAAAGTTGTTTTTAATTAAAATATAGCGAGCTTTTACTATTCACTAAAATATGAAAGTTATGAGAATATTATGAAAAATTTATACAAAGTAAAATTTAATATCCTGATTCCAAAAAATAATTTTATTTTTTAAAATTAAACTTATAAACATGTCAAAAACTAGATTTAAAGTGGGTGCGCCATCAAAAGGTGGCAAAACTGAATTTTTTTAAAAATACTTATTTTACCCGAAAAAATTATTTTGTTCTTATACCATGTTATAGAAAATGTGTAAGATGAATAATAATGTTATAAAAAAAAATTTTAGTTAATACTATTCATAACGGATAGTTGATAATAATATTATAATAACATATCGTTTTTTAATAAAATCTGGTATTGCGTACAACACACACTATCGAGAAAGGTTGTGATTGCGTGTAATGTAACCCAAGTCAGGGTTGCGTGTAGTGCATGAATCCTTTTTTGTTGCGTATAAAAAAATACATTGAATATATATATATACTAAATTTTTTGTAGAATAACTACTATCAAACATACTTGAAATTATTTGTAACATGATCCATGAATAGTGTTGCGTATAGCGCAAGATAATCTTGGTGTAGCGTACAACAGAAGATATGAAAGAAATTAAAACAAATATATCTTATAAAATCTTGGGTTATTACATAAATGGATTTAAAAAAATTATATAAGGATTTTTTTTGAAATTTATATAATTAATATAACCTCATAGATGATTTATATATATTCTATGCATAAGAACATAAACATACGTGAAAAAATAATTATTAAATGAGGAATTTATCACACAATACAATGGTTTTAATGATATATTATTAATAAATTGGTTATAGGATTCATAAGAAGAAAATATATTATATTATAAATTTGAATATAATTTTTTGAATAATAACATTATTGAAATTATTATATATGAGGTTAATTCATATTCATCAAAATCACATCATGGAGAAACATATTTCCTCTCAATTTATATTCGATGGAGATAGTTAGTTATTATACAACTATTAATTATTACATGATATATATATTTCAAATAAGATATACCGAAAATTAAAAAATATTGACTCACAATGTTGAATTTTTCGATTTTTGTATATATGTTATAGGATAAATAAATTTAATAATACCAAATATGTAGTAATTTTTTTAAAATCTCACTTTATATCAGAATTTCATTCAATTTCATTGAAGGAATATTATCATGTGTCCTTAATAAGATCAAATAATTTCCTGATGCACTATATATTTGATGAGTTTCTATATTTTATTCAATCATTTATTTGAAGGAATACATAAATTATTCATTAAAATAATTTTACAATATCATTGACTTTTTAAATGGGATTGAAGGTAATCATTATACTGTTTTCATAAAGTGATTCATCCGTTTTATAAAAACAATTATCATTATTTTTTTAATTGAAAAAGATATCATAGCCTAAAAAACCACTATAAAAATTATATACAATTTAGTACCATACAAATTCATTAGTTATTATTAAAAATATATCTATTTAATGAGATATTATTATAATATTTTTCTTATAATATTTTTTTAAATGTCTTAGTTTTATATCCAAAACTGTATTCCCTCTGAATTGATGGACAAATTTCACTCCCTATAATTTTTGATAAAATTTTATTATAGTGAATCTGCATCTATAATATGTTCTTCAGAAAATAAAATTTCATTAAATAATAATAATTATTATCAAGTGTAGTGCTATTTCATAAAAATAATATCATTTTTACCAATGGTGTTTTACATTGTACAATATTTAATTTAAAGGATATATATATATATATAATATTCATTAATAAAGAAATAATTTTTTGACAAGGAATATTATTTATATATTGAATTTATTATTCAATATATGAGTATGGAATTGGACAGGCAATGATTGGTGGGACATGGAATTATATTTTCTTATGATGGATTGATATATCACATAACACAATAAATTTTTAAAATTTAAGATGTGTTTTACATATAGTTGTGTTATATCATGGTGCAAGGTCTTGGTGGTATATATATTATATTTTTGATACCATGAAATCAAATATATATTATTTCATTGAATTTGAATTAAATTGTTATTATTAACTATTATTTTTAGTGATATTATCGATAGATGCATGTCATAATTTAGTAATTTAAAAAATTTCTTGTTTTATTTACCTGTTAACCATGATATATTTATTTTATAATAATTAATCCTAATAGACTCTATTGTATGTAACCATTACAGGTTTGTTTAACTCACCCTTATATTTTTTCCCTTTCAATTCAAAATGTGGAATAATCCATTGAATGATGCTTTATGTTTTTAATTACATTGTTTTATATATTTTTTTCAAATAATAAAATGTGTATTATGTATCTATTTTTTTCTCTGTAAATTATAAACTAATCGACCATTCAATACTTTACACATTATTTCCATGGAAATTTAATATTTTTAAAACTGGCTATGTGTTACAAGTATTTCAGTTTTTACGCTTTTTTGGGCGGTTGAGTTATAATTGGGGTATTTATAATGGTTTTTATAATTAATGATATATTAAAGTAATATATATTAACTACTAATATTTTATACATGAAATATTATTTATTATTTATTTTAATAAGTTGTTTTATATTGCATTCATTTGTAGTATTTCTATCACATGGAATGACTCATTATTGTTTCCTCAAAGTCCAGTCACAAAGGGATGTTGTAAATATAGTCTAGTTTATGTTTTTTGTCAATCAAAACTAGGTTAGTTATTGTCATTGATAAGAATCTGATCTTATTGTGGAGAATTAATATATTGTTGAATGTGGAACCATTTCCTAATATTTTACAAATTTTTGGGCACAAAATTGTGTGGAAGGAGCAAACATTGTGATAGAACGATTTTGAGATTGTTTAATCTCAATGTTTTTACATTAATGTTTTTCAATGTGACTAGGAATTGAAATAGTTAAGCTTCACAATTTTGTGGAGCGTCATAGATGATATTTTCAAATATACAATCACATAAGGATGATTCTACATGACAATAATAAACTTCCCAAATAGCTAAATATATTTGGTGATTCATGAATATACAAGATTCACAAATATGATTTTATAGGTTCAATAAACACCCACTATAATGGTGCGATCTCCATAAAGGGATGATCTAATAATTATAAATTTAACAATAGTTCATTTAGGATGAAAAGAATTGATGCCATATATGAATTGATCTGAATTTATGATGGATGAGTGAATGAAGAATAGTGACTTCAAAGTGATCATGATAATTTTTAAAAGGATTCATTTATATTGACCATGACCAAGGTAAATTAGAGAATTATTTTTTGTGGTGGAATGGAATTTGTTGATGATTCTGTGTTCTATGATGCGAGTTTAAAACATGGATGTAGTTCGCTTTGAAAATGATCATTGATAAAGTTTGTGGGATCCGGGAAGTTATAATTTCAGGGGTGGTAATGACTACGAATTTCATTGATAGTATTGTCGGAAATATTTTTTTAGTGAATATTTTTTTCAACTTCATCAACATTGGTATATTGCGTATACAGTGTCTCATTCTATTTATGAATAATGAATTAAAATACTATGTACTAAAACAACTATGAAATCGTTAAACTGGGTATGACTTCATCCAAATTTGTGATATATGGGGAGTGGATGGAGTTGTTCCACGGAAGGCTATGTGATTTCTCCAAAATCCTATAAATTCTATCTTCATGAAAAATAGTGTCTTTGTCTTGTATTATAATCTCCTCAATAACTATTAATTATTGGGTTATTTTTCCATGACCAACACCCTCTCAGTGTATACTCTTTAGACTGTCCCATGGTGGTTATTAATGTTAAACCGGAGTTCTTTCTATCTTAATGTGAATGTATAATTAATTTTTGATTCTATAAGAAATGTTTCATAGGTTTCTTCTAGTTTGGGAACTAGATCTATCACCATAAATGAATTTTTGGAAACAATAATTCAGAACTCCCAACTCAGGGATTTCCTAGGCCCATAATGTAATATGGGTGCCTATATGTTTGTGGTATTATATATCCAATCCATTGTTTTCATACATAATACTGTAAATTTTAATATATTTTCCCAATTTTATAGAATTAATATATTATTTAAAAAATATGATGGGGTCTAATGAATTATCTGTAACACCCCGTGATTTTATGAAAAATATTCTTTTTAATTTCATTAATGTCTTTTGTTATACGCTACACCAAAAGGATCATTCACAACACACATCTCTGACCTGGCTGGAATTACATGCAATCGCGACCTTTCACGATAGCGTGTGTTGTACGCAACACCAAGTTTCGCTAAACAACGATATGCTATTAAAATATTATTAAAACTAGACGTTATGAATAGTAATAACCACTTTTTGAAATTTTGTAATTTCTATTTTTCAAAATGGACTTCATTTTTGGATTCGGAATATCGAAATTAGCTTAGGGTGAAATTTTGGTGATTTTCGGATAACTTTCATATTTTGATGAATAGTGAAAATTACTAAATTTTAATTAAAAACAACATTTTCAATCGAAATAATTAATAGTGATAAATTATTAATTTGAGTGGTTTTAAAGTATATTTAGAATATTTTTTTACAATTCAATACAATGTTGGTCATTGGATGTAATTTCACATTTAAACCAGTTATAAACAAGTGTCAATCTTTTGATAGTTATTATCTCTTAAAAATACGCCTTTTGTTTAGACGACGGGAATTAATTTTTAAATTAATTAATTCAACTGATATTTTTTGAATTTGGTAAAATAGAAATCATTTTTGAGTTCATAATATCAAATATAGCTTAGGCCTAATTTTTGATATTTTTCTGAAAACATTCAATTTTTGATGAATAGTTAAACCACTAAGTGGTAGTTAAAAAAAACTGAATTTTTCATAAAACATAATTTTACCGCTTCTGTGAGTGGAATTTCGAAAATCCGAGAGACACGGTCAATATCAATAACTAAAATGTGGTTCAATGAGATGAAATTAATTTTTGGTGAATAGTAACTTTTTACTTTTTTTCCACGGTTAATAGTAAATAGGGTAACTAAGGGTAAATATGATATTATTATTACCCTAACACTTGTCCTAATTCTATTGGATAAGTGTAATTCGACCAAACACAACCTTATGAAAATAATGTGACCATTTAGGTCCACTTGGATTAGATTATGACATTTAATATTATTTTATTTAATGAATAGTTAAAATAGTTAAAATCAACGTTTAATAACTAAAACATTTTAAATCTGGGGTTATACATAAGATAAATTCGACTATAAATATTCATTAGAAGGATAAAAATATTTCCTACATAATGATATTTTATTTATAAATTTTAGACTTTAAATAAGTTAATTTATTTATGACACAACGATGATGCAGTAATTACCCTTTTAAGGAAATGTTAACATAATTGATGTTATAAATGCTCAAATAAATGTAATTTGAGAATTTTTATGAATTCCAATAATTTTCTAGGTTACTATAATATATTATTGTTGATTTAATAAACTTGGTTCGAACATATAATTCTGTTATGACTTTCACAAAAATCATATATCAAATAGTGTCAAAATTGACACAAAATAGTTTTTAAATCAAATATTATATGATTAATTGTTATTATATTCCGAAAAATCTACGGTTCGGCCAAATGACATAGATAAGTATATATATATTAATAATAAACAACTTGGGGTTCGTTTGGCATGTTATAGTAAGTGTATTAACCATATAGTGTAAGAAAACAAAAAGTCACAGTAAACGTTAAATTATTTAACTTAGAGTTAAATCTAATTGATAAGGTTAAAATAATAACCTAAACTTGTCTAAATCTTATTGGTTGACAGTATTTCGACCCATCCCCATATTACCTTATAAATAATACCCTTTGGATCCATTATAAACCTATTTTTACTTTAATATAAAATAATATTTTGAGACATTCCTATGGTGCCCCTCTCCTCCCTTATAAAAGGACAACTCCTCCCCCTCTTCCTCAAACCACTTTGAGCCATCATGATCGGACAACCTCTGCCAAATTATCTTCTCCACTTCCCTAGAAACATCCTAGAGGTTCTGGTCTTCCTCAAATACCAATTTTAGTGCCCTAAGAGGAGGTCTCAAAGAGGCGCTTCAAAGAAGAGGTAATTACCGTTACCAATTCTTTCACCTTTATTTCTTCTTACACTTATTCTTCTTAGGTTGTTTCATTATGAATCAATAACATAAGTATCACTCATATACTGATATGTTATTATATGTATGAAACAATCCTAATTCACCATCTATCCATCCTACGGAAAACGAAATCACCGCGCGTGCGTACGTACGGAATACCGTCTCCACGCCGTGGTGTAATCTGTTTTTCCACCAACACCTTACATGGATGGGTATTATGGTGTAAATAATAACAATACATAGTTATTATAACATCATATTGATTCTGATATATTTTATCATCCACTCCAATTCAATTCAATAATTATGGAAATGATATCATCGCTCGTGCGTACGTACGGACTACCTTTTCCACGACGCGATGAGATTCATTCTCCATGTTAACCATTTAAGAATGATTATAAAGTATATATAAGAAATACTAATGAAATATATGACATTATAAAGCTACTGGATTTATGTGTATATATATGTATGTCATCTACTTAAATCCACTCAATTCAATAAGGAAAAGAAAACAGCGTTCATGCGTACGTACGGCCTTCCGTCTCCATGAACGGTGTTTTTCTTTCCATTTATCGATCCATTATATATATGTATAATCTGAATATATATTATATATAAATCATGTTGTATATTCTATAATTAATTAATAATGATCTATGTAATCATATGAACAATTACAAGTTAAAACACGAACGACAAATGAGACAATTTTACCCAAAACGCTACTTTAACATGAATTTACAATAGAACGGGTAATATAAAGTCATAAGTGAACCATATATGATATAATAACAATGAATATGATTCTGGAATAATTTAATAACATTATTTAAACCATTATACAGGAGCTTTGGACACGTACAAAACAAATCGGACCTAAGGTAAGAGAAATATCACAATCTCATTTTTATCTGAGATTGTTTATACTTTGTTATTTACTGGGGTGTATTTTATCATCCACATCCATGTTTCCTCAATATGTAATAATATTTCCATACACCTAAAATTGTTTAAAACTTATTTTACCCTTTGGTGAGTTTTTAGTAAAAGATATGAAAGGAATCTTTTGTCGTTTTTCGTATGAGGTACTTTTTGACTTTTCTGACAAAAGTACGAGAAAAATGTTTTTTTAACTTCTATGGCATGAATGGATTTTTAAAACATTATTTCAAAGAAGTTTCCTTTTCAAGTTTTCAGGTTGACTTTTAATAAACTTCTTTTAGTTTAAAATTTTATGACATGTTAAGAAAGAAATTTTTTTTAAGTAGAAAGGATATTTTCCTCAAGAATGGAGTTCAAGTGTTTTATCAAAATTATTTTCCATCTAAGATAATAAAGGGTTCTGTTTCTATCCCTATTATCACATGGATATTATTATGTTGTAATGGAAATATTTTTATGAATTCATTTATCTTATATGAATTGTTTTATGATGTCATGTTGTTTATGAATCCCATTTTTATTACATGGGTTATGCTATGATGTATGGTTTCTGATTTTGTGGCACACATAAGAATGGTATCATTATGAGATGGGTGGGACCTATATATCCCTCCAATGCATTGGGTAAAGATTTTATATCTCATGAGATAGACATGGATGGAATGGTATGTTATACCGGTTCAGTGAAACATGACTGAAACGAGGGTCACTCGATTGATAAATGGACTTTGTCCACTAAGATAGTCTTTGCAATGAGTCTTGACTAACAAGAAATGATTATCTATGATTATGTGTGTGTGCCACAAAGTTTAATGTTTTATGTTATGATTATTGTGAATACATTTCACTGCCATGAGTTATCCCAGGTTATAAAATTATGATCTCTTTTGCTGGTTAGGATTTCCAAAAGTTATGTTCTTATGAATATGATGTGATTGATTTTTTCTTTTGTTTACCATTACTGAGCATCTGAGCTCACCCTTTTATGTTTTCTTTTCCCCAGGATATAATGAAAGGTTTTAGGTAAAATAAAAGGGAAGATCTTTATGGGAGATATTGGAGATCTTTCACCACGATTAGAAGATTATGTTCTGAGTTTCCAAAGACACATAACTATTACGATCCTTGTGTGTGTATTTTTTGTTATGTACTATGTATCCCGAAAATGTAATGTAATGTCCATGTATGTTAGGTTTCGGGTCTTTACAGTTGGTATCAGAGGAAAGTTTTAGTCATCCTTTGGAAACTATGATGCGAGAACTTTAGTGAGATCCCTAGAGATATTTATAAGGTTTTACTAGGGATGTCCCTAAGGATAAGTATACGTATAGGATACAATCCTATAACTACGGTAACGATCTTAGAATTTAACCTAAGATGTTAGATTTTGAGGGTGGTCCCCCTTTACTATGTTGTTTTCCCTAGCATTATTTTTGCCTCTCACACTAATCTTTTTGAGTTTTAGAAAATTGCTGGAAACCAGATGATTCACGATAATGGAGGATATGATGGACAATGGAATGATATTCTTCATGAGAAACCAAATGAAATGGGATTTGGAAGTCCAAACATCATTATTATGCCGAATCAGCAATCTATTAATATGATCAATAATGTAAAATTTGGTAAGTTTCCTGACTCGGCTTATAAGAGAAAGATGGAGTTTCATGATGTTCATAGAGGAAAGAAAGTTCAATTTCCCATGTGTAAATCATGTGGGAAGAGGCATCAAGGAGAATGTTTCAAAGGAACTGGAAGATGCTTTGGGTGTGGAAAAGAAGGACAGAAAGCCAGTAAGTGCAAAGGAAAAGGTTCAGTTAACACTAGGGATGAGGATACTGGTATTGCTACAACATCAACAATGGTTAAATGTTTTAAATGTAGAATGTACGGGCATTATGCAAACCAATGCCCTAAGGGAATGTCTCATGAAGAGAATCAGTATGGTCGTATGGGTAGTATTTATGTTGATGATGATGAAGAGACTACAAATGATATGTGAGATGAAAGAATTGTTGAAACTCGGTCAATGGTTTAAGAATGTAGTGGAATGATGACATGTTTATCATGTGTAATGTTGTATAAGTAATCTCATGGTACTATGGTATAAAGAGACAAATAATTATTGATACACTGTTGTCTTTCCTTGAGTTTTAAAATTGTATGATTAATGGTACAAGTATCCATGAAAGGTTATTCAGATATTTTTGGAATACATATGATATGCGCATAATGAAGGGATAAGACGATAATGAGATGATTGATTGTATTCATGAGCTAATGATTGATATAAGGACTAAGTGATATCATGGTTTGAGAATATTGAATTTTGAGGATTTTGGTATGTGGAAAGTGTTAACTTTTAACTGCATTCATGTTTTCACTAAGGTTCAATGGGTATTCAATAGAATACATGATTAAGGACTTTGAATGTTTTGAATATGACCAACAAAACAAATCTTATGATATATAGGGATCAACGATGGTATTAAATCTCTGGTCATCGTTTTCACTATATTATGAGAGTGGACTGCAGTATTCTGGACAAGCCTAAAGATTAGAATGGATTATGTTGGACATAAGTTAGTATTGTTTAAGGATATAATATTTTAGATATTTTTGATGGGATGTTATAGTAATATAGTTTTAGAAAAAGGACAACCTGCAGGACGGGCGACAGCCCATCGCGTCGGACAAGGCTGTGGGAATCGAACCCACAACTGAAGTGCGACTGGCCTTTTCACCTACCGCTGGCCTACAGGAAGTCCCAGTTTAGTAGAAACTTGTTTTATTATATTAAGCAGTATGATATATGAAGTATAAGTCCATTTTAGGAACCATATATGATTAATCTCACTATAGAATGACTTATGTATATTTAATAACTTTTTTCTAACCTTTTGTTTGAGACAGATCGAATGACCCGTCATTCTATCACAAGATCTTCTAACACTTCATGAATAACAAATTCAACTTCATTTATTTAAGAGATGAAGTGGAAATTGTCCAAGGCACGAAAAACAGTGAGATTGTACCAACATAAAGTAAGTATTTATTCTAATTCAAATTCTTCAACTTTAGGGAAATGATCTTGAAACCCAAAAATGTTGTCCTAGTGATCTTATATCTGATGAATCAGATGGTACCTTAGATCATCACAAATATATGGATTTATGATTTCTGGCTTTTCCATATCCATGTTCTGTACCACTCTCCATCAGAACATGATGGTTAGATTTTTCTTCCATATCCATATTTTCACCTATGTGGAAACCCAGTGATTAGTTTATTTGGGTAACCGTTACGTTTCATACTTTCATTTTTAAAGATTGGTTTTGGTATTCCTTTTAATGATCTGGGTTTCGATTAAAGAAACTTTCGAATAGTAAACCATTTATAACCCCGAAGAATTTTGAGGACGAAATTCATTTTAAGGGGGGTAGAATGTAACACCCCGAGATTTTATGAAAAATATTCTTTTTAATTTCATTAATGTCTTGTGTTATACGCTACACCAAAAGGATCTTTCACAACACACATCTCTGACCTGGCTTGAATTACACGCAATCGCGACCTTCGACGATAGCGTGTGTTGTACGCAACACCAAGTTTCGTTAAACAACAATATGCTATTAAAACATTATTAAAACTAGACGTTATGAATAGTAATTACCACTTTTTGAAATTTTTTAATTTCTATTTTTCAAAATGGACTTCATTTTTGGATTCGTAATATCGAAATTAGCTTAGGGTGAAATTTTGGTGATTTTTGGATAACTTTCATATTTTGATGAATAGTGAAAATTACTAAATTTTAATTAAAATCAACTTTTTCAATCGAAATAATTAATAGTGATAAATTAATAATTTGAGTGGTTTTAAAGTATATTTAGAATATATTTTTACTATTCAATACAATATTGGTCATTGGATGTAATTTCACATTTAAACCAATTATAAACAAGTGTCAGTCTTTTGATAGTTATTATATCTTAAAAACACGCCTTTTGTTTAGACGACGAGAATTAATTTTTAAATTAATTAGTGCAACTGATATGTTTTGAATTTGTTAAAATAGAAATAATTTTTGAGTTCATAATATCAAATATAGCTTAGGCCTAATTTTTGGTATTTTTCGGAAAACATTCAATTTTTGATGAATAGTGAAACCACTAAGTGGTAGTTAAAAAAACTGAATTTTTCATAAAACTTAATTTTACCACTTCTGTGAGTGGAATTTCAAAAATCCGAGAGACACGGTTAATATCAAGAACTAAAATGTGGTTCAATGAGATGAAAATAATTTTTGGTGAATAGTAACTTTTTAATTTTTTTACCACGGTTAATAGTAAATAGGGTAACTAAGGGTAAATATGATATTACTATTACCCTAACACATGTCCTAATTCTATTGGATAAGTTTAATTCGACCAAAAACAACCTTATGAATATAATATGACCATTTAGGTCCACTTGGATTAGATTATGACATTTAATATTATTTTATTTAATGAATAGTTAAAATAGTTAAAATCAAAGTTTAATAACTAAAACATTTTTAATACGGGGTTATACATAAGATAAATTCGACTATAAATATTCATTAGAACACTAAAAAGATTTACTGCATAATGAAATTTTATTTATAATTTTTAGACTTTAAATTAATTTATTTATTTATGACACAACGATGATGCAATAAATACCCTTTTAAATAAATGTTAACATAATTGATGTTATAAATCCTCAAATAAATGTAATTTGAGACTTTTTATGAATTACAATAATTTTCTAGGTTACTATGATATATTATTGTTGTCTTAATCAACATGGTTCGAACATATAATTCTGTTATGACTTTCACAAAAATCATATATCAAATAGTGTCAAAATTGACACAAAATAGTTTTTAAATCTAATATTATATTATTAATTGTTATTTTATTCCTAAAAATCTAAGGTTCGGCCAAATGACATAGATAAGTATATATATATTAATAATAAACAACTTGGGGTTCGTTTGGCATGTTATAGTAAGTGTATTAACCATATAGTGTAAGAAAACAAAAAGTCACAGTAAACGTTAAATTATTTAACTTAGAGTCAAATCTAATTGATAAGGTTAAAATAATAACCTATACTTGACTAAATCTTATTGGATGATATTCTTTCGACCCATCCCCACATTACCTTATAAATAAGACCCTTTGGATCCATTATAAACCTATTTTTACTTTAATATAAAATAATATCTTGAGACATTCCTAAGGTGCCCCTCTCCTCCCTTATAAAAGGACAACTCCTCCCCCTCTTCCTCAGACCACTTTGAGCCATCAGGATCGGACAACCTCTGCCAAATTATCTTCTCCACTTCCCTAGAAACATCCTAAAAGTTCTGGTCTTCCTCAAAGACCAATTTTAGTGCCCTAAGAGGAGGTCTCAAAGAGGCGCTTCAAAGAAGAGGTAATTACCATTACCGATTCTTTCACCTTTATTTCTTCTTACACTTATTCTTCTTAGGTTGTTTCATTATGAAGTAATAACATCAGTATCACTCATATACTGATATGTTATTATATGTATGAAACAATCCTAATTCACCATCTATCCATCCTACGGAAAACGAAATCACCGCTCATGCGTACGTACGGAATACCGTCTCCACGACGTGGTGTAATCTGTTTTTCCACCAACACCTTACATGGAAGGGTATTATGGTGTAAAGAATAACAATACATAGTTATTATAACATCATATTGATTCTGATATATTCTATCATCCACTCCAATTCAATTCAATAATTATGGAAATGATATCATCGCTCGTGCGTACGTACGGACTACCGTCTCCACGACGCGATGAGATTCATTCTCCATGTTAACCATTTAAGAATGGTTATAAAGTATATATAAGAAATAATAATGAAATATATGACATTATAAAGCTACTGGATTTATGTGTATATATATGTATGTCATCTACTTAAATCCACTCAATTCAATAAAGAAAAGAAAACAGCGTTCATGCGTACGTACGGCCTTCCGTCTCCATGAACGGTGTATTTCTTTCCATTTATCGATCCATTATATATATGTATAATCTGAATATATATTATATATAAATCATGTTGTATATTCTATAATTAATTAATAATGATCTAAGTAATCATATGAACAATTACAAGTTAAAACACGAACGACAAATGAGACGATTTTATCCAAAACGCTACTTTAACATGAATTTACAATAGAACAGGTAATATAAAGTCAGAAGTGAACCATATATGATATAATAACAATGAATATGATTCTTTAATAAGTCAATAACATTATTTAAACCATTATACAGGAGCTTCGGACATGTACAAAGCAAATCGGACCTAAGGTAAGGGAAATATCACAATCTCATTTTTATCCAAGATTGTTTATACTTTGGTATTTACTGGGGTGTATTTTATCATCCAAATCCACGTTTCCTCAATATGTAATATTATTTCCATCCACCTGAAATTGATTCAAACCTATTTTACCCTTTTGTGAGTTTTTAGTAAAAGATATGAAAGGAATCTTTTGTCGTTTTTCGTACGAGGTACTTTTTAACTATTCCGACAAAAGTACGAGAAGAATGTTTTTTTAACTTCTACGGCATGAATGGATTTTTGAAACATTATTTCCAAGAATATTCATTTTCATGTTTTCAAGTTTATTTTTAATAAACTTCTTTTAGTTTAAAATTTTAAGACATGTTAGGAAAGGAAAAAAATTTGAAGTAGAAAGGACATTTTCCTCAAGAATGGAGTTGAAGTGTTTTATCAAAATTATTTTCCATCTAAGATAATAAAGGGTTCTATTTCTATCCCTTTTATTACATGGATTTTATTGTGTTTTAATGGAAATCTTTTTATGAATTCCTTTATCTTATATGAATTGTTTTATGATGTCATGTTGTTTAAGAATACCATTTTTATTACATGGGTTATGCTATGATGTATGGTTTCTGATTTTGTGGCACACATAAGAATGGTATCATTATGAGATGGGTGGGACCTATATCTCCCTCCAATGCATTGGGTAAAGATTTTATATCTCATGAGATAGACATGGCTGGAATGGTAGGTTATACTGTTTCAGTGAAACAAGACTGAAACGAGGGTCACTCGATTCAGAAATGGACTTTGTCCACTAAGATAGTCTTGGAAATGAGTCTTGACTAACAAGAAATGATTCTCTATGATTATGTGTGTATTACACAAAGTTTAATGTTTTAAGTTATGATTATTGTGAATACATTTCACTGCCATGAGTTATCCCAGGTTATGAAATTATGATCTCTTTTGCAGGTTAAGATTTCCAAAAGTTATGTTCTTATGAATATGATGTGATTGATTTTTTCTTTTCTTTACCCTTACTGAGCATTTGAGCTCACCCTTTTATGTTTTCTTTTCCCCAAGATATAAAGAAAGGTTTTATGTAAAAAAAAGGGAAGATCTTTATGGGAGATATTGGAGATCTTTCACCACGATTAGAAGATTACATTCCGAGTTTCCAAAGACACTAAACTATTAAGATCCTTGTGTGTGTATTTTTTGTTATGTACTAAGTATTCCTCAAATGTAATGTAATTTCCATGTACGACAGGCTTCGGGTCTTTACAATATCCCTCTTGATAGAATTTTTCTTCCAAATCTCATGGGATTTCTATCACTAATATGAATGGTATTTCTATGAAATAAAAATATTTTATAATTCATGATTTAGATACAGAAGAATAAATTTTACTAATCGTATCTCTGTAGAGTACAATTTATGTTAAGGTGATGAGATTTAATTGGATAATGAAAAATGGGGAGAAATTAGATAAATAATTATAAGGTGATAAAAAAGTGGATAAAATCTATGTTTTTCATAAACAATTTGGGGATATGAAAATGAATCCAGATTAAAATTTAGAGTGTTTGAAAACAATTTTTATTTTTATGAAAAAATTAAAGAAGTTTTTGATTAAATAAATAATATTGAAATTTTGAATAAAATAATGAGAAGGAATGCATCCCTATATAATAGAAATTTAACAAACCATTGTAGAAAGTTATATATATAAAAGTTTTCATAATGACCTTCTAAAAAGACTTTCATGTAAAGAAATCAGTGTAAATGTAAAAAAAGAAACAAAATGATTAAGAATTTAAATGGAATGAATATACATTGAAAAACATAATATTTATATATATATTTTTGTTTAAGACAATGAGGAATACATTCATCATTTCCATATTTTTCCATGATTAAAAAAAAGTAAATAAAATGGTAATTGAAAGAATGATTTCTCAGACTTATTTTAGATCATTTATTGTTGGGAAAATAATTTATTGATCATCATGGAAGTTTGATCATGAATTATGGGAAGACTGAATCATGAAGAAGCAAGATAAAATGCTCCCCCAAAAGGGAGTCATCAAATAATCATTGAAATAATAGATAAATTGTTTATTTTCTATATAAGAATAATATGATAATGAATTTTTAGAGAATCCAATATGAGAGTTTTAATTTAAAACCCTTTCATTCATAATAACTACAACTTAATAGGTATATCCTTTAGATGATAAATATGTTCAATTAATTTTTTTTTGATCTCAATGAAGAATTTGAGAGTTCTCCTGAAAATCACGACATTTATATAAAGAGAAAAAATATGATAAACATTCTAGTAGAATCATATGAATGAGTTAAATATCTAGAATAATGAATTTATAGTATAGAATATAGGTAATAATAATGTTTATCATACATCAAAATCGTATAAATAATTGCCTAAATTATGGTCAGGATTGATGTGTAAGAAAACGTACTTAATGAAATTACATACAGACTATATGTTATGCATAATAATATTTATATAAATGAGGTAGAATATGTTTTTATAAGTATTAAATTTGAAATTATATCTTTGTTATGGGAAAGGAATAATGAAACTATCGTTTTGAATATTCTCAAGTGATATACTATTATAAAGAGATAAATATTTTTCTAAAAGTGTAAATAAGTAAATAAATAATTATATTTCCACATTTAGTAGGATCATTTTAATTGTATGTGATATTGAACCATCAGTGGCTAAAAATGGGATTATCCAAAATAAAGGTATGAATAAATTTAATCATATCCTAAAGGCACCTAATGTTCTAACAAAAAAGAAACGAACCAAGTAGAACTTCAGGTTTAAAATAATCTTCATGAAACTATAATAGAATTATATCCAAAAATCCTTACAATATAAGGGGACATGAACATGAATTGGATGTGAGACGATTTTTCAAATTATAATGTTTTAATTCTTTTAAATTCTAATATACACAATATCACACTATGAATAGGTAATGAGAAATCTAATTTGGAAAGATTAAGGATGTATATAATTAATATGGAGACCATATCCTTCTTCTTATAGTATTATTAGTTTCTAAAGTTATTTTATGCATTATTTCGACAATAGACATAATGTTATTCATTACAAGAAGATGATCGATGGGAATAAAAATTATAGACCTATGAGGAAATCAATAGCCACCAACCGTTAATAGTATCTCATGAATATAGGTATCATCTATAGAAAAAAAATCAATGTGATTAACCCCTAAATATCCACGTTACAAGAAATGAATATTTTTTAAATAATGTTAGGGAAAATGTTCATGGGACCACACAATTTTGTTAGGATGATGCTTAAATATCAAATATAGTTGAAGTACAAAATAAAAAAATGTATTTTTTATTGAAAATAGAAGTACTCGTTTTAGATGGATTGCATCAAAATATCATGAGTGTGATTAAACTGCATGATTCATTACTACATGTAACAAATATTCTAATATTATTATCTATAAAAAGAAACAATGATAATTTTCTGATGAAATGATGAAAAATAGATCAAATTTTATACCATATTGATTTTTTAACCTATCAATTAAAGAATAACATAGAATTTGAAAATGGAGTTTGGGACCCAATAATTAATAGTGCATTGAACTGTTATCCCGGAAGAAGATCATTTTTTTTCAGTCCATATCAGATACATGATCAAGAAAATTCATGTGATACTATCATGCAAAGAATGATTGTATGGATTTCATGTCAAGTTAAATATAGAAGGATATTTAATTTTATTGACTTTGTCCACACACATGATTGTGGTCCAATAATTGTTACTTTAACATAATTCAATAGGTTATTCAGAAATTTTAATAATCATTCTTGTATAATTTCTAATGTGATAATTATAAATAGGGAAAAACAATTTCACTATTTGATTAAAATTTTGGGCCGAATAGCTAATAATCACCATTCTCTCACAATAAATATTATAGGATTTCACAATAGAGGATAATAGACATCAATTGAATTTGAAAATTACATTATAAAACATGGAATAATATTGTGGTGGCTACAGTACGAAGCCCATAGAAAAATATGGTTTTTTTTAAAAAAATATAACGGTGGCCAATATGTTTAATTATGATTGTTTATCATATTTATCATCATTATTGGAATGTTTATTTCCATGTAGAAGTTTCCACTGAAAATAAAAAATTTATATTTATGGGAGAAACTATGATACCATGGACATTTTGTTTTAAAATGAATCCATATCTGAATGTTTTATTATTTTTGGATGATAATGTTTCATCCGAAACAATGTATGAAATCATGTAAATTATGATGATTATATAGTTGATGGTATATTCCATGGATATTAAATTAATATTAACATTAAAAAATGTAGTATTTATCATCTTAAAATAAATATGGAATACAATGATCTTGTGATCATTGATCAAAAACCACCAAATACCTCTAATATATCATACGATGATACGATATAATATTATATACAACTTGGAATGAGACATATTCAAATGAAGAAATATTGCAAGGATTGAAAAACCTTTGGGAATCACAAAACAATTTTTATTTTTATAAAGAATCATATATAGAATCAATGGATGCTGAAACAGGATCATAAATTCAAAACATAAATAGATGAGAATAATTATATCATACCAAAACCGTTGGATAGTGGACTACACCCACACATGTAAGTATAATGTCAAAATATTAAGATTCATATTTATTATAAATTGTGGAACCATCTTCTTTTGATGATGTTGTAATGATTGAAGAATAGTTTAAGTCCATGAATGAATTACTAGATAATATTTAGTAGAGAAATAAACTATATCTTATTTAAATACATGGATAACACAATGTTTTTCTAAGAATGTGTATGTTTAAAATAATTAGGGATTATGTAAATGTGATCATAAAAAATGGCATTCATGGTGTGTAATGTATAATAATTTATTTATGGAATTGATTTTTATGAAATTTTTACCCCATAATCTATATTGGATTCTATATAGATCATAAATTATAGGGATATTTAAATTGTATATAAATTCTATCATTGTGATGTAATAGAATCATTACTAAATTTATTTCTTGAAGAAGTTAAAATTGAACAATGAGTCTTATTTATAATTAGAAATAGTGAAACAATGGTTTATAGCTTTTGGATGTATGTCTATTGTCTAATGGAGGTATTATGAGCCTGGAATTCTCAAATTGATGATTATATGAAGTATTAGTAATTCAAAAGAGGTGGTGTTTATCATAATTTATATATAATGAATAAAAATAAAGATAAATTTATGGGGCTTATATAAGTGGATGATATTATACATCCTATAATAAGGTAGGGATTAGTTGGAAAATTTTATAATCATATTAAATATTAATGTATATATCCATGATTTGAGAACTCACAAAATTTTTGGGTTTTTAGGTGGTTCAAAAAATTGATTATTCATTCATTAATCATGAAAACAATTAAAGGGATACATTGAATAAATTAAACATCCATGACTCTAATCCAATGTCAACGCTGATTTTTCTTAGGAAAAATCATGGAAATCAAAAGGAATATACATGTGGATATCCCACCATGTGTATAATAATATGTTGAATCATATTATTCATGACATTAAAATTTCAAGATATCATCCTTCCAACATGTCGAATGGTCCACTTTAAATTAAATCTGATGGTGGAGAATTTGGAATTAGACAAAAAATTGATTAGGTATAATATATTTACACTCAATTTTGCATTATAAATTATATTATGAAAATATATCAAATTATTAGAATTTTATGAATCTTCTTGGTCTGTATATGTTCAGGATCAAAAATCAATAATTGTTGTTACTTTTTTTAGGAAATTTTTTTTCGTGATGGATGAGATAATAATGGGAATTAAATTTTCATAATACATATGAAGTAGAGGCTATATCATATAAAATATTATATACCTAGATATATTTTATAAATAAACAACTAAATTAATTTGTTTATGAGATGAAATAGTTGATGGTGATTCAATATGAGAATTAAACCACCAATGTTTTAAAGATATGAATTGAGAAGTCTCGTTAAAAACATATTGACATAATGTATCCCTTCATCCCAAAAGATGTTTAAATAGTTAGGAATAATTTGGGTAATATTAAAAATAAAAAAATATTCTCACATTATGACTAATCATTTTGAAGCACATTTGTTTGAGAATCATTTGTTGATCCTCAGTGTTCAGCAACCTCTATGTGCAGTTGGATGTTAATTTTTTTATTCTCTTACCATTTTCAATATCTATTTTAAACAATTTGTTTCATGAGATATTTGATTTAATGGGAGATAAAATCCTAGGGGATTTTATTTAATTTTATATTTAAAAGTACATGTTCTTTGGGTTTACATTCATAGAGTAAGATTGGGGAAATTCAATGTTATAATGAATTTTTTACTGGATCATTACAAACCGTGAAATAGTTTTTTGAAATGATCATAATTTCGTGTATTGATGTAATAGTTCGAATTTATCAAATATTATATTAGATATATTTTATAGTTCCAAAACATGGGATCCAAATTCAATATTTAACACATGATTTCTACACCTATCATTTCTTACATAGACATAGATTTTTAGATGCGTTTTTTCCACCAGTTAGGTTTTTCATCGACGATGTGGAATTTCTAAATTTATATAATAGAATTCCAAAGAAACCCAATGGGGAATTTTTTTGGAACTCATTTCATTCAATGATGGTAGTTGGATGGGGATTCTAGTTTGGGTATATTTTTAATACATACTAGGTTGGTCATATAGATTTAAATATATGTGATATTCTAGTAAAAGATGGATACAGTGTTGAAGGTGGAATAGTTTTTCAAAATTTATCAAATTTTTAGTCTATATGTAATAATGAAGGATATAAGTTCATTAAAGGTGGGTTTTCGGGACTATTTTGTCAAATATATGGTAGAGTAATGTGTTTTGAGAAGAATTGTTTTTCTAAGATTGAGCAGCATGAATACATGGACTATAAATATTGATCTACACTAATAGGTTATGGAATGATGTTGATTCTTAAAATCTAGCATAAGATTTTAAAACTCTTTAAATTCAACTATTACATTGGATGAAGTGGGTATTAGAGATATGTTTTTGTGGTTTTGGAAAATCGTTCTTGATTCATGTGATCTTTGTGAAAGGACGGTATTATAAATAGTTGTGTGCACCCACATCATAGTTAATAAAATAAATAAATAAAATAATTATTAATTATGAATTCAAAATGATTGAAAGAACCGAGAATTCAAAATTTAAAATGAGATTGAACATTGTAAAAAACTACCTTAGTGTAAATTTTTTTTATGGTATCTAATGATGTTGTGTTTTTTGATGAATGAATATTTGGTGATATAATTGTGTGTAGTTAAAGGAGTTATATTAATGATGGTAATGAGAGTTCTGATTGAGTTTTATGAAGCATCATTTTGAGTTTGTGTTTGTTCACAAAAGTTGAAATATCATTAAAAATATGGAGGATTTCACAATGATACTGATATTCCTGAATGATTTTACTGAACATTAAATTTATGTGAACAATGTGTTCATGTGAATCGGCATAGGTATGCAGTGAAATAAGAGAGTCATTCAATTCAATGGTAAATAATTAATTTTTAGTCTATTGAAAGAACATCAAATTTGTCAAACTGTGTATTACTTCACCCGAATAAAAGTTTTATAATAAAGATGAATCAATTGTTCCGTGATATGCTATATGATTTTCATAAAATCATGTAAAGACAGTGTTACTAACACATAATGAATAATTATGATATTTAGTAATACACAATAAATACACAATCTTGTTTTATTTACATATGATTGACATATTTTTGGTGTGTGATCCTTAGACTAACCATTATTAGTTAAACAAGATAAACCATAATGTAATCTCACTACATGGGAATGTATAATTTATATGTTATTCAATAATAATTCTTTATAAATTTATTGTAAGTGTGGGAAGAAGATCCATATCTTTAAATGAAAAATTTTACACCCCAATTCACCACCCCAATAAGTTTATTAACGAATCCATGAATTCTCTGTATAGACATTCCACCACATTATATTTTAGACTAATGCGTTAAGAATAATGAATTTGTGATATAAGGAATCAATCCTCAT